>PVIW01004359.1:12899-24780 GCA_004026585.1 Noctilio leporinus
CTCCCTTTCCCCCACCCCTTGGTCCTAGTAGGAAAGAAGAGCTACTTGATTATTTGAGGTCTAAAATAAAGATGTTTTCATTTTTATTGAATTTATTTGAAATGACATTGGTTAATAAAAATCGTGTAAGTTTCAGGTGTCTTATTCTATAATACATCATCTGAATACTATATTATATGTTCACCACCCTAAGTCAAGTCTACTTCCATCACCATTTATTTCCACTGTACCCTCTTCGACCTCCCATACCCGCCTTTTCCTGTGATAATCGCCATACTTTAGTTTGTCTCTATGAGTGTTTGTTTGTTTTGCGTTATTCTTCACTGTTTTCACCCAGGCCCCCAATCCTCCTTGCCTCTGACAGCTGTCATTCTATTCTCTCTATGAGTCTGTTTCTATTTTGTTTGTTTATTTTGTTGATTAGAATCCACATATAAGTGAAATAATATGGTATTCATCTTTCTCAGGCTGGCTTATTTCATTTAGTAGAATATTCTCCAGGTCCATACCTGTTGTCACAAATGGTAAGATTTCCTTCTTTTTGTGGCTGAGTAGTATTCCATTGTGTAAATGTAGCACAGCTTTTGTATCCACTCATCTGCTGATGGACTGCTAGGCTTGCAAATCATGGCTATTGTAAATAATGCTGCAATGAACATAGGGGTATGTATATTCTTTCAAATTAGTGCTTCGAGTTTCTTCAGAAATACCCTAAGAAGTGGAATTGCTGAGTCATCAGACAATTCCATTTTTAATTTTTTGAGGTAGCTATATACTGCTCTCCATAGTGGCTGCATTAATCTGCATTCCTACCAACCAACAGTGAGTGCTTGAGGGTTCCCTTTTCTTCACATCCTCACCAACACTTATTTGTTGATTTATTGATGGTAACCGTTCTAACAGGTTTGAGGTGATATCTTATTGTGGTTTTAATTTGCATTACTCTGATGATTAGTGACAATGAGCATTGTTTTGTATGCCTATTAGTGATCTGTATGTTCTCTTTGGACTTTTGACCATTTTTTAATTGAAAGGTTTAGTTTTTTTTCTTATTTCTTGGTTTGTTTCTTTGGTGTCAGGTTATATAAGTTTTTAATAAAATTTGTATATTAACCCTTTATCAGATGCATCATTGGTGAATTTGTTCTTCAATTCAGTGGGTTTTCTTTAATTTTGTTGATAACTTACTTGCTGTGCAAAATCGTTTTAGTTTTATATAGTCCCATTTATTTATATATTTTTTGTTTTCCTTGTCTGAGGAGATATATCAGGAAAAATATTGCAAAGAGAAAAGTCAGAAGTCATATTGCCTATGTTTTCTTCTAAGATTTTTATGGTTTTGAGTGTTATATTTATGCCTTTAATCTATTTTCAGTTTATTCATGTGTGTATGGTATAAGAAGGTGGTCTAGCTTCTTTTTTCTTTTTTACTCTTATCTGTCCAGTTTTTCTAACACCATATATTTAACTCTCTTTACTCCATTGTATGTTCTTGCCACCTTTGTCAAATATTAAATGACCATAAGGACCTGGGTTTATTTCTGGGCTCTGTTCTGTTTCATTGATCTGTATGTCTTATTTTTATGCCAGTAAAATGCTGTTTTGATTACTATGGCTTTATAGTGTAGTTTGATATAACGTAGTTTAATACCTCAAACTTTGTTCCTCTTTTTCAGGATCACTGTTGCTATACAGCACCTTTCGTGGTTCCATATAAATTTTTGAAACATTTTTTCTAGTACTATGAAATACATCATTGGAATCTTGATAGGAATTGTGTTGAATCTATAGGTTGCTTTGGGTAACACAGACATTTTAATGATGTTAATTCTTCCTATCCATGAATATGGTATGTGCTACCACTTATTTGTATCTTCTTTCCAGTATCCTCAGCTAGAGCATATCCTTTACACAACTTACTTGCAAGTTTAGAAGTAAAATGAAATGAAAAAACCCTTATGCCTAATCTGAGCCATGATTTTTGCCATTTTTGAGTCCCAGCTTTCTTTTCTTATTTCACCCACTTTAAAAACATTAGGAGTCATATAAAAGCTTAGAATGCTTGTTTCAGGCCATTGCGAAAGATGTTCCCTATAAAGGAAAAATGACAAGATACTACTTTTGAAACTGATAGACCCACACCTCCTCCCTAAGCCCCAGACCACTCCAACACAACAGGTCAAAACAATGAATAAATAAATAAACCTATCTGTTGCAGCTACTATGTTCTGTAGTGGCTTCTAGTTGAGGTATCGCCATCCTCCAGTTATCTACACTAGAAGTGTAGCATAATCTTTGGGTTCTAGCCACTCAAATCTTCTGAAATAGGCAGTTTCTTCTACTTTCCCACAGTATATTTTAGTTCAGTCACTACCCAGTTGTTTTCTTATTGGCCCTCTGCCTCCAGTCCCACCAAATCTAAGCTAATCCTTTCCACCATAGGTGTTACCTTTCTTAATCAAGCACAGTGACAATCAGGTCAAATCTCTGCTTCTAATTAGCCATTGGATGATGCTTCTCTGTATCTAAGACAGTGCTGTCCAACAGAACTCTCAGGGTAAGGGAAGAGTTTCTAACTGTGCTGTCCTTCATTGTAGCCACTAGGCATACATGGCTATTAAAGCATCTGAAATGCAGCTACTACAACTGAGTAGCTGCATTTATTTTTAATTTCAAAGAAATTAGCTTATTTTTAAATTTAAATTGAAATAGTCACATGTGGCTAGCTGCTATTGTGTTGGACATTGAAAATCTAAAGGATAAAATCCATCATGTTTGGCAGGGTGTGTAAAATCCCTCACAGGTCAACCACAGCTTTCCCCACTCCCCTCTCCTTATTCACTCAATACTTGTCCTAAAAACTCACACAGCCACTTATCAACTCATCCCAAAGGATCTGGTGTTCCTGCTTCTTCTACCTGTGTGTTTGTGTGTATTTTTGTATTCTTTCTCTTCTTAGTGTCCTGTGAATGCCTTTAAATCTTGTAAGGCTATGCTCAACTGTGATTTCTGAAAAGCTTCCCTCTTCCTCCTCAGGCATCAGTCAGCTTTATTTTCAGGGCTCTGATTACAACTTGTATCTTCTGTACGATGCATTTAACGTACTGAATTAGCTTTCTTTAAATATTATCCTACATCTCATACTTGCCTTTAAGCAGTCAGAAAGCAAATTTCATGATAGATAACTAATATGCTGGACAAAATAAGTCAAGCTAAATTTCAAATGAATTATGAAAAAGAACAAAAGAACTAAAATGGTAAGAGGATCACCACAGTAACCACCACTTATATTTTAATGATCTAAGTCTTTTGGGAGAATTTTAAAGTAGTTGTCTTTGACCTTAATAGAACATATAACATTTTCCTTTACAATTTTAAACTGTATTCTTTTACCTCTTAACTTTTTCTGTATTCCAGGTATTTTTCTATCTGATGTCAAATCTCTAAAAGCTATTTAAGCAATAGGTTTTCCACTGAGCACACCATATGTATTTCAAGGTTAAGCAATAGGAAAACACTTTGCCTGGATTTTCCATTGTGAAATTGATGGGAAGAGGAAGGAAGCAGGTTATTAAAGTGATGTTCTGTAGTAGAAAAAAGTAACATTCTGTTAGTTCAAGTAGCTATATACAGCCAGTTTTATAAATGTGTTATAATGATTGTAAAAATCAAAGAAAAATAATGATATTTTTAAAATTTACCAGGAAAATGACTTACTGCTCATTGAATTATTTGGCAACATTCCCACCTTTTGAGCTCACTGGAGGGTAAAGAGAATAGCATCCCTTTTGTCCTGATTTTATGGAAAGCAAAGCAATCTGCTGTGTTTTTGAGGCCACTATTATTCCCATTTTTAAAAAATGATTATTTAAAAGAGTCTGATCCTTGCTACCTATTCAAACTATTCTGATTTCATTGATACTATTATGTACAGACAGTTGAAAGAAGTATTGGTATTAAACAGATTTGCATATTAGAGGAAATGAATACATAATGACTTGGTTTGTTACTTTCTATTTTTACACAGTATTATAGTCCATCAAATTTCACATTAGGGACCATGACTTATTTGACAGTCAAATCTAGAAATAGTGATCATCCTAAACCCCTTATTTTGGTGGGAATTTTGAGAAAGAGCTTTAACATTAAAGCTACCTCCTCTTTTTATGACCTTCTGACCTTCCCACGCTGAGTGGGAAAATTCTCTGAGCTCCAAAGCACTGTGTGTAAACTGACATTTATTGCTGAACTCAACTGGGTTATATTATAATTATATGTACATATTTCTGCATCTCCACTAGTTTGAATTTCTGGAAGCTAGGTACCATTCCTATTAGTCTTCATCACATCCCCTGGAGCTTAGCACATTGCCCTAAAATGAGGTAGGAACTCAGTAAATTTGTCCAGGAGGGAGAAAAGGAAGAAGAAGAAGCTACAGAGGGGGTTATTTTATGGACAAAATGAGTGATGCGCATATTTCATTAAATTTTATGAGACATAAAACCCTAAAGCACCTACATTTTAGAAGACCTAAAAGCTGTAAAGTGCACCAAATAAGCTCAAATAAAAACTTATGGCAAACAAACATATTTTCAAAGATTAATTGATAATTGCACTGCTTTTATATGAAGGATCTGAAAATTGAACTGGATTTTTCCTATTCCTAAAATATTTCCTCACAACAAATTGGGGCCATTTGAAAATATTTAATGGATATTTCAAGGATGCACTCTTGCAACTAGAGTGTATTTTATACTATATTATGTTTTCAAATAACACCTTTTATAAGAGTTTCGTATTTTAATAGAGTGATGTAAAGACCAACTCAGAGAAAAAAGCTGCTTGTATCTATTTGTAACTCCCAGATTTCAACAGGATTTAAATGATTATTTTCCAATCCAATCATATTTTTTAGCATAGAGTGTTTGTGTTGGAATTATAATTGCCATGTAAATGAAGTAAGTTAACATGTTGCTCATCATTGTTTGTGTTGCTGTTTTATTGATATATGAATGCCACATTCCAGGACCTCCTCAGCTGCAGGGTCATAATAAAATTCAGTTATGCTCTCATCTCTTCAGTAACCTGACACCAGCATACAATCTTGACCCACCTCTGACCATGCTAGTTATTATGTTATTAGAGAGCAAGGTCTGATTTAGTGAGTTTACATTTAGTTTTAGAACAGATACCCTCAAAATCACCATTGCTTAATTGCTAACGTAAAAGGCAATTTTTGAAAAGACTTTGCCTAATTTTGTACCTTGGCAACTTTCTTAAGAAAACTAACCTTTTACCTTTCACCTTTCATTTGTAACCCTTGAGCATTCATGGACCCTGGACACTGTCCCCTGCCAAGTGGCTATGCACCCTTTACTGTGATCTTCCCCATGCCCTTTTGCACTGTTCCAACAAGTTTCATTTTTATTGTAATTCTCAAAGCCCAGTCACCTTAATATCCGACTTCTTTTTGCAAGTTCTATTCTGAAGCATCTTAGCCTGTTTGGTTCACCAAGCTAAGAAATGGAATAAAACTCTCAGGTTAAAAGTGATAAAATCTTACTGCAAAACCGCTTCTATCTTTCTTTTGCCAAGCAGAAGTAAATATTTAAAATAATATGAAATGTGTTGTTAAGCAGTCTTAAAGCCATATCAATTAGAAAATTTATAAGAATGAATAATATTTGCTAACATTACTGATGTTGCATTTTTAACTTTCATTATTATCAAGTAAAAAATTTGTACTTTTGTCTTTTAATACTTTAGGAATATTTTCTAAATGTTTGTGGCTTGCCATAATGTTTGACATTGTCAGTGTTGGTCATATATATATAAATTTTTTTAACTGGTTCTGATCTATCTTTCTATATGTATCTTCTATACATGGAAGGTTAAGGTCAAGAATTACCCTTGTTTCAACATATGGTAAAATTAGTCAAATGTAGTTTATTTCTGAACTATAGGAGGCATTTGTCTTAAAATGAGAATATAATAATGGTGAGTAGTATCACCATAATTAAGTACAATTCTTTTGAAAATTCTGACCAATGCAATAAAAAAAATAGGTGTATTAATGGTAGATACAAATAGTGGTTCTAATTCTTTATATATCATAGATCAAAAAGAATCTACTGAAAATTTACCATTAACAAAATGTTGGTAACTTGACAACATAAAAGATACTTAATAACTGTAATTTGTAAACATTGTTTACAAAGATAGGAAACAATTCATTTATAGTGGTAAAATTAAATAAAATAGCTAGTATTTTAATAAGAATTACATATGATCTATGTGGATAAACTGAAAAAGCATAAAAGAAAACCTATTTCTAAAAAGAGTATAGTATATATTATAGATATTTTAATACTCTACAGTTTGACAGGTGTACTGCAATCCCATTTTACAAAATGACAAACTATTTCTTAATTGCCATTATAAAACATTGAAGAGGAAATAAATGAGTATGGATGTTATGATGTTTGTCCAAAAATAATTAAAGTCATCTTTGATTGTTATCTTGAGAATAGACAGATGGGTTAGTTTAGACACAGACCCTAACATATCTAGGAACTTACTATAATACAAGAATGATCATAAATCTACATGGAAGATAAAAATTATTCAACATACAGTATTAGAATAACTGGCTACCAAAATAGAGTAAGATAACATAAATCCTCCTCTCATGTAATGCAATAAAGTAAATCCATAAGAATTAAAAGGTTACTTTTTCACAAGAGCTTTTGAAGAAAATTTAATTTAATATTCATCAACTCTCTGAATTGTCTGAAAGAGAAAATTTATTATCCTTTAAGAAATACAAGAAAATATATTATTTAATGTAAGATTTTCAACTTCAGAATATCAAAAAGACATAAAAAAATAGAAATTGCATAATTCTTATGCAAAAAGATGATAACAAGTGCATGAGAAAACTAAAGTAACTCAATATATAAATGAACATAGGCACCGACAATTTACAAAACAGGAACCTTGATGATCAAACAAATTTGGAAATGTATTCAGCTTTATAATTAATCGAAGAAATTCAAGTTAGGGTCAATCTCTTATCTGTTTAAAAAAAAAAAAATCCACAACAGAAATAAAGCTGATTGTTGTCACTAACTCTAGTACTATGCGCATAGAATTTGTGCTATTATACATTGTATATAAATAACTAATATGCTTATTCTACAAAAGCCATAATAAAATGTGCCCCAATTGATATCCTAAATCTAATTTCTTTAACTTTGCCTTAACAATTTCAAAATATATGAATCTTAAAGCTTTGTATGACTAAATTTTGGAAACAATAGAGAAAGTTGCATGTAAAATACAGTACATTTATTAAAGATGGCAGTTAACAGAGGATGGATACCACTGCAAAAACAATTGTAATCCAGTTGCCACTATATAGTTACACAAGTTACAAAATTGCATGTAATAATAGTATAAAATGTGGTTATGAAAAGATACTGGAAGGAAATATATCCATAATAGTATTGGTTGTGTTAGGGTAATGAGATTCTGATTTTATAACTTTAACAATTAAACATAGATGGGATGTACAGCCTTTTAAAGAATAAAGTTATTTAGGTAACCAAACTACCACTATGTTGCTCAATCTCCTGCGCAAGCACTTGGGGAAATGTTTTTCGACCACAAGGAGACCTTTACACCCTCTTTGTATGCCAACCTTCTCAGGAGGATGAAACACCTCTGGGAGTCAAACAAACTACCTCACCTCCCCATCTTTTTCATGGTCCTAAAGCTAAACTGTTAAGATAGTTTTCCTGCGGTTTCCCAAAATGGCTTAATTCCTAAAGGCCAACCCAGAAATCACTTATTCTCCATGCATATGTGGTGATTATTTTAAAGCAATGGTTAAATGGGAGGTCATTCCCCCCAGTTCAGACATGCCAGATAATATTAACATGAATGACATATTCCTTTGGCATGGTCAGAATTACTCATAATTATCTTAAGCCACCAAATTTGATGGCAGTTTTAAAATCCACCATATGTACAATGGAGTCAGAAAAAAGTTTGTAGTTAAAGTATGATTGTAAGAAGCATCCTTAATTCACAGATAGGAAATTATTTTAAAAACAGTGATATTAACTTGCTTACAATTGCTCCTCTTTGCTCCAATCAGGAAAACATGTCTGAATGTAAGCAAGAAGAGACAAGGATGCTTTCCTCTACTATGGCCGGAAGGCCTGACCTCCCCAAGGACAAAAGTTCTGAGCAGGATTGTTGGTGCTTCTATGCTGCTTTCCTGAGCAGCTTGCACCCAGGTTTAGTCTGCTTTTCCACTGCCCACTCACAAACGCCCCATCTGTATTCAGTGCCAATGATAAGCAGGGTAGGTGCGAGCAGAGCCCCTCTTGTAAACACCATCTACGTGTGCTAGCAGCTGCACCTCCTGCTGAGATGATGGCACTTAACACTGAGCTCACAGCTTGCTGACCCTCACCTGGCCCTCACCACTCAGTTGCCTGTTCCTCCTCCCACCACCGCACTTGCTCTCCCTCCGGCCACAAGATACTATGGTGTTTGTGTACCACTGCAATGCAAATGAGTAAGAATGACATTTTGCTAAGACTAATTAATATTAAATGTATCTTTATGTTGATTTTATGTATGTTATTGAAAAACTTCAGTGGGCAACAAATTATTTTGTACTGAGCTTGGAGAGAAAGGTGAATTGTAGCTTGCGGTTTATAAATTATTTCAGATTACATAAATACGGTGTCCTTATTTATGTTAAACTCCAGCAAATTGGACCACGTTAAAGATGTAATTCTTTAAAACTGCTAAATTAGAACCTTTTACTATTGGATTTGCCAAAAAGTTCATTCAGATGTTTTTGTTTTTTCTCCCTGTATGATGGCTCAAGTAGTGCTTAGTTGTATTTAACTCCATTCAAAATAATTTGTTAGATTGTATTGTGACAGCTGTCATATCAGCCTGCATTTAAAAAATACATCAAAATTGATGAATTTTTATGTAGCCATTTTAATATTGAAGATGGAAGAAGATATGCAACATTTTTGGTGTATTATGCTTTATTATTTCAGGAAGGTAAAAATGCAATTGAAATGCAAAAAATTTCTGCAATGTATGGAGAAGGTGCTGTGACTTATTGAACACATCAAAAGTGGTTTGTGAAGTTTCTTGTACTATTGACATTTTGGCCAAATAATTCTTTGCTATGGGGCTGTCTTATGCATTGGAGGATATTTAGCAGTGCCCCTGGCCTCTACCCAATAACAGGAGATAGCCAACATACTCAAAATATCCAAATCAATAAAGTTGTTGGTGAAATGCAAAATATGTCTTATTTTATGGGAAAAATCTCATGGAATTTTTGGGCAACTCAATGTAATATGATAAACTGGAGAGTCTAGCAATTCACTGGCATGCCTGACAACTTTTCATCCTACTAAATTTGATGAACTTCACTTATGAAGATAGACAGTTTTTATAATATCGTCAACAATAACCCTAATATGCTTTTCAAGGATTAGAAAAGGTGACATCTGTCTGATTATTTCATTATGGATTATTCAAATATATTCTCTAATGATAACTCCTAATTGTTTATTGGACACGTTATAGTACTTAAAAAGGAATACGTATTATCATGACATTTGTGAGGATAAAACCTTATTGCTTACATTGATAAAACCCTTAGTTAAGATTCTCTTGAGTTCTAGTTTCTTCTCCAGATGCAGTGTATAACTGAAATAGGCGATGACCTCCCTTTTGGAGTCTTAAGATTTGGTTTCAGCGTCTTTCTCTGCAAGGATGTTCAGCTTCTCATATATTGCAGCAACTCTGAGGGCTCTGGCAAATAAGTGCTGGCTCCCTACTCTTTTCAGTCAATATTTCCTCCCCACTTAATCTCCAGCAGTCAAGGAGTTTCAGTTGACATCTGAATGTAAATGATTTCTAAATATTCCCATCCAGCCCTCTATTAGAAATTCTAGTCCTAAATATTCTGCTGACAACTCGAACACTGCCTATCTAAAATATAACCCATCATCTCAGTGTCCCATACCTGTCCCTACTCTCTTTGGTATCTCATGTAAAGCATTACTATGTTCTCAGTGATTCAGGTTAGAAATTGGGAACTTCTTTAATTCTTCCCCACCTTAGTCTCCCACACTTAATTAATTGGAAGTCCTATCAATCTGATCATGCTCTGAACTTTTTACATTGTCACCAAAATTTTCTTGCTCAAATGCAGACTTGATTTTCACTGCCCTGGCACTGCCAGACACACAGCTAAATTCCTAGAATCCAACCATTCTGGGCTCTCTGTGTTTTGAAATCAACCTTTTTCTGCAACAGTTCTGTCCTGTCTCCTCCCAAGGACCTGTAATGCAATGTGCCAACAGGTCCTTCTTCTCCAACATAGCCTTTGAGTTTCCTGTCTCTGGGCCATCTTTCATACTTGGACGGTTCCCACAATTTGGAAAACCATACGCTAGAAGCATTGCCACTCCTCCTGTTTTTCACTTCCCCCCACCCTGACTAATTTTCCCTTAATAATCATTTATTTGTACCTTTCTTCTCTAAGTAAACGAAAGGCTTAACATTTCTCACAAAAATGCATGTATATAAAATACTGTGAAATTACATAACATGAAAATGATGCAAAAATGAAATAAATGTAGGCACATAGCACTAACCAGAAATAGTTAGTTTAAAAAATAAGGAATGAGAATTGATTTCATGCACCTGCCCAGATAGCTTTATCATCCAGATAGCCTGCACCTGTCCCTTGTGCTGCCGCTCACTTTCAGTTTCTCTTCCATCATAGCACATTTTACCATGTCCATAGTATTGTAATGTATCTTTCTGTCTAGGTAGTCAATAAGCAAATGTATCAGAAGTAGAAGGTATGTCACATTCATATTTGTACTATTGACAATGATGCATAAGCACTGCTTGCCCAGATCACATCGTGTTTTAATAAGTGAGTTTTACATGAATAGCTCACAATAAGATAAACATGGCAAGCAGAGCTTTGTGGGTTGTAATTATTGAGCAATGGTTGACATACAGTATCCTATGAGTCTCAGGTGATTCAATATTTATATACCTTATAAAGTGATGCCCATGAACACCCTAATTATAACCTGTCACCATTCAAAGTTACTACAATATTATTGACTATATTGCCAATGTTGTACATTGCATCCCTGTGACTAATTTATTCTATGACTGGAAGTTTGTTTTTTAAAGTTGGGAGCAAACAATTTTTATTTTATTTGTTGAGCCTAGCATTCATAGAAACTTTGCCTGTATGCAGAAAGGTCAGTTTTCTTCCCTCTGTTCTCTTATGGACCTTTCTTCATAGCCTTTCTACATTTTGTAATAATTTATACATCAGGGAGATGTCTCCTTGATACCTGCCTCCTTTACTGCAATGTCCATAAGCTAGACAACTATCTGTTCCTTTTTACAACAATAACCCAGTGCCTACTGGACACTTGACAGGTAGCATATTTAGCACGTGGGGGTTAAATAATGAGTGAAGGGTGCTGGTCCCACTTTGAATTTGGTTCACCCTCTCCCTCCTTGCTGCACCAACTGGAACACAAATACCCTGTGAAGGGTTCCTTCTCCACTCTGCCTGCCCTGCAGGGCATGAAAGCCAACTCAACTACCAATATGAGAAACAACAAAGACACACAGAATGCGGGTTTTCTCTGTTGTGATTTTCTTATCCTGAGGTTTATCTTCTGTCTGCAAACTCACTCATCTTT
Organism: Noctilio leporinus; assembly: GCA_004026585.1. Lineage (NCBI taxonomy): Eukaryota > Metazoa > Chordata > Mammalia > Chiroptera > Noctilionidae > Noctilio > Noctilio leporinus. Next base: position 24,680 of record PVIW01004359.1, read on the forward strand.
GACCATGTCACCTTCTATAGAGAATAGAGTCATCCTTTAAAAAGCAGTCTTTCAAAGAAGGAACTTGTTCCCTTTGCAACAACATGGATGGAACTGGAGAA
>PVIW01004359.1:24880-135307 GCA_004026585.1 Noctilio leporinus
GGTCAGGGGGAACGGGGTTGGGGGGAGGGGGGAGGTAGAGGCAAAGAAGGGGAGCAGCTTAGACAAGAACCTAGTATAAAGGAACCATGGACATGGACAACAGGTGGGATTGACTTTGGGGGGAATGGGTGGGTGGGGAGGGGGACAGAGGGGAGCAAAAAGGGGATGGATGTAATACAACAACAATAAAATTAAAAAATTTTAAATAAAAAAGCAGTCTTTCATGAAAAACAGTGCCATCTGATATTACAATAATGATTAAAATCAGGTTTAATAGTTTGTATGCAAATTTTGCCTCTTGTCATTTTTAAATAGTTTACAAACAATGCTTATCTGTAGATGTAGGAATTTGTAAAAATACATGTTTCCTCAAATGTCTTGTTCTTCCTGGGGGTTGAATTTCATGAGGTAAAAAGAATTTTTATAGTGCTTTACAGTTTCATGGCTCATGAATGTTGGATAAAATTGCTTAATTTGACACTTCAAGTGCATATCAACTATGTGAGATAAACCTTTGCACATTTCTACACTATATTCCTATGTCTCTCAAAAAGTAATAATCAGTGATGGCAGTTGCAATTATTTTAATATTTTTTAAATTTTTCTTCAAATCTTCTGAGTTAAACAAAAATGTGCCTGTGAACTCTATTAAAAATGGGAGATATTTTAAAATTTCAAAAATGGCATATAACTTTGAATTTTGTTAAAGATAAAGACTGAATTACAATTTAAAATAATAGCTAGAGGCCTTTTATTGGTAGCTTTTGGCTCAGGAATAATTTATAAATCTATAATATATTAAGTAAAATACCAGGATATGTTTATATGTTTTAAGTGCCTTTTTTAACAGGCAGGTTTTTCATTGCTGCTCTATACAATTTTTAAATTTATTTTTATTATTTATGCTGTTACAGTTGTTCCTGCTTTTTCTCCCTATCCACACCTCTACCCAGCCCCACCTCATCCTTAAGTCAATCCCCATGGGTTGTGAAAAAATGTTTTCTGGTTAATCCAGAAAACCTCTTTCATCCCATACCCACTGTATCCCTCTGGCAGTTGCCAGTCTGTTTCATGATGCTGTGCCTAATTTTAAGGTTACTTTGGCCTTGAATTTACTATTCCAAACATAAGGTTTTTCATGTGAAGCAAAGCTCCTGATTTAATAACAAGAATATATACCCTAATCCTACTGTCAGCATATTTTTCACTACGATTAAGAGATATTTCAAGATTCAGCTTCATCTTTAAAAAAAGAGGCCTGGCTCTGGCTGGTGGCACAATGGATAAGGCACCAGCCTGAGAACCCAAAGCTTGCCTGTTCAATTTCCAACCAGGGCACATAATGAGGTTGCAAGCCAGGTCTCCAGCCAGGTCCATAGCTGGAGGCAGGTGAAAGGCAACCATGCATTGATGTCTCTCTCCCTCTCTGCCTCTCTCCCTTCACCTTTCTCTAAAAATAATAAAGAAAATATGTTTTTTAAAAGAGACCAAGAAAAAAATATGAAGCAGCTGCTGAAAATTGATATGTTCTACATTTATTTTATTGTGTTGAATTTTTAGGTTTCAAATCAGCTTTTAGACTTGAGTCATTGAAAAAAGTATTTTATTGCTAAGGGTGTTATTGACTACACCTGATTTTGAAAATATGTACAAAACAGAAAAGACAAGGAGCTAATATAGAAGGGAATATACAAAACACTGGCTTTTAGCTTTGTTTCTCTAAATCCCCCCCCTTTATTTTTACATTTTATGTTAAAATTAATGCAGATTTATATGCAATTGTAAAAAAAAAACCAGAGATTTTATATACAGTTTATCCAGTTTTCCTGATTGGTAACATCTTGCACCTTTTTTGAGTTACGTGCTGGTGCACCATCTTGTTGGAAGATAAAATGACATCCATTTGTGACTTGCTTCATCCATGGTACAACCACTCTCAAAATATCAAGGTAAACATCCTGGATCTTCATTGATGACGCCCTGGATTCTGTGTACAATATCTGAACTTGTACTATCCTTGTGTACCTTATGCATTTTCCTTGTTGGTGTGGCGACATCAGGATGAGCACCATACACCTTCTTCACATTGTAAACTGTACATAAAGGGATGTTATTGAAGTCCACAATTTCCTTAACAATTCACCCTGCATGCAGTCCCGAAATTATGGTTGCTTTAACATTGTATTTTTTCAACATGATGGTTGCTCCCAGAATTTAATACTTTGTGTCTGAAACAATGATGTTAAATCATAATCTTAGTAACAGTTAAAGGGGGCCAAATACTATATGGTGAGGAAGATGACTTGACTTTGGGTGATGAACACACAATGCTATATACAGGTCCTGTATCATAGTAATATACATTTGAAGTCGACCCTGTTGATCAATGTCACCTCAATAAATTTAATTAAAAAATAAACAGACACCTTAAAAAATAGTGAATAAATTAACAAATAATTAGGAACAAAGAGAGGTATTGACAGAGTTTTAAGATGAAACCAACAAGCATACAGAAGTAACACAAAAATACCATCACTTATTGAAAAATTACTGGAACTCTGTAAGCATCAAATCACTGTATTGTACATTGAAACTAATATGATATTGTAAGTCAATTATACTTCAATAGAAGAAAAAATTACTAAGATTAGCTTTTTAATCAATCAAAACAAGGAGGGAAAGGTTATTGGATACCAATATCTTTTAGATATAAATTTTAGTTAATATAATTTATCCTAACATGAACACATATGAATTCTGATTTAACTAAAAATAAGTAATTATTTCAAAAAAGAAATTAGTCTCTTTAGTTAAATTTTCAGTAAAATAATTTTGTATCAGAAATAGCCCAAGTCTCACAGCAATAATACCGAAAATGGTTTTATGTACAGGCATGTATAGGAATATACATAAATATAGATAACTTTTACGTATGTGTATACATACTCAAAGTTATGTATATTATACATAGTATGCATGTTACATATACACAATATTAATGTACTAAGAATTGAAAAGAGGAGTTTCTCTAAAAGTGGTTTTAGTTCTTAATACTTTAGCATCTTAAATCTCCATACAAAACATCAAATAAGACACTTTAAAGAGAAAATGGAAACTGTAAGTGCAAATACTAGTTTGATGCATCTATTGGAGCACTTAAACAAGCGGTCATTCAGTCCTTACATATTTTCACTAAATATTGAGATAATAGCATCTAGCAGGCACCATCCAAGACCTTAAGGGTTAAAAGAAAAATAAAGAAAGGATGAGTGGGGAGGTACATAGTCTAGTAGAAAGGCAGTAATATACCCAAATGGTTAAAATAAACTGTATTAAATGATCCAATAATATATGTTCACTGAATGTCAAATGAACCTGGGAGCCAGCGGGGAGATGGGAGGCGGCTCTCTGAGTGACAGAAGGGAAGCTGGACAACGGGTACAGTCTGGCCTCAAATATAAATGATGTGTCTGAGGGTGGAAGATACTCAGCCGATCTTAGCGGCAACTTCTGGGCTTCAGGATCCGGTATTGAGTGGGTCAGACCCAGGTGTGAGAGCAGGCTGGGACCAGAAGGGGAAACACCCATGACCCTTTATTCTTTCTGTCTGTTGGTCCACACGCAGAAGGAGGCTGAAGCCAGGCTGGAATGGAGCTGGATGCGCACTTTCTGTGCAGCAGCATTTCATTTTGCGAAACCATCCTTCCTTTCCCAAACTGCCTTTGTCTTGCCCCAGGATGGGACTAAAGAGCTGGGGAAAAGCAGTCGGTGTACCCTCCCAACAATTCCCTTCGGAGGTCTCCACTCTCCCCTGAGCTCCTCCTTGCCTAATGCAGGGGACCACTGCTGGAGACAAACCACCACTGTCCTCCATGTCCCCCAAGCCTGGAGCAAATTCACCCTCTGCCCACCCAGCCCTGTCAGGGTGCATGTCCTGGATTTCTGTTACTTTTAGGCTCACCAGGTTGGCTTTGTTGTGTGGAGATGTTAACTCTACTATTTCTTACCCCACCCTGTACCTTCTTCTGTATCTTTGCTATCCTCCTTCCATCCTATCACCAACGTGCATGAGCAAATATGCAACTTTGCAGTCAAATGAAGCCAAGCTTCTCAAATTCACTTTTTCAGTTTGCAGTGAGATGTATACATGCAGCATATTTACCAATTTAATGCATTCAGAACAAAAGCGTGCACTATGTAAATGGCTTGTGCGGGGTACTTAAAATCTATCCATTAAAACTCTACATACATGCTAGCTTGTTTAAAAGCATGGTGGAATCCCAGAATTATGTGTGTGTTTTATTGTAGCAAAATGGGCAGATTCTACTCCTAGCAGTAAGAAAAACACTTGCAATTTTCTGTTTATATTAAAACTGAAAACTCAGAGTGCTGTTGGCTTTTTATCTAAGTGGTAAGGCCCTAGGTGGTGTGTTTTATGTTCTGTATAGATTTATTGATATTTAGAAATACACTATTAAACAAATTCAGTGTGTTAGTGAGTGTGAGGTACAATTTCAATTCTCTGACCTTTACAACCAGAGCTTTGTCTTCTCTGGGTAAAGAAAGGTTATAGTCTGCTGAAACTTAATGGGAGAATTAATGGCTTTTTAAACAGTCTATTTTAATGCAGTACTAACCAGTAAATACCTAGCTATCTGGTCTCCCAACAAAATGATCTTTATATTTATATTAATAAACATAAATAAGTATCCTGCCATTCAGTAATATTAGGATGACTGTGGATTTTCTTCCCCCAGGGCATTGGGTCCAGTGCCTAATACAGCTCTATAAACTGTGCAGAAGTAAATTGAAGTCATGATCAATAGGAGCAATTAAAAAGTTTTTTAAAGTGGCTAACCTTTTGAATTCATTTAATTATTTTAGATCCAATGTGGAAAAAGAAAAGGTTACTTTTCTCTTAAAGCTTTTCCAGAATTATTTCAAGTGTTTTGAAGGGTTTTTTTCTTCCCTATGTACAGATTTGCTTTGCGTAAGCAAGTCCTATTAGTCTGAAAATAGACTCCTCATAGAATATTATTAACTTTCCCGTGTGGGCATTAATGTACACATTGTACCATCACTGTTTGGAACAAGATGAGAAAATACCCTCTGGTCTCTGTTTTACTGTGAAGGCTTTCTGGAAGAATAAATAGAAAAGGCTACTTAGACATTTAATGTGAAGAAAAGCAATATTTTCAGACCTTATGGGGGACTAAGAGGCAAAGTTAACAACTGATAGTTATGCATAGCACTTAAATTAATGAAGAGGTGATTGTGCATCAAATCCTTGTCAAGATTATTTTATTGGCTTTCAAGGAAGCCTACATGAAACATAGTTTGCTTGGAACTATGAATCTTACCTTTCTGAAAAAAAAAAAAAGAGGACATGGACTACCCTAAAATAACCACATAATTTGAAAAGAGGAATAATTTACAGAGTTAAAGAAAGAAATAGCTGGAAGCTAAGGAAAGTGAAATGATAATGCAAAGGGTACTAAAGATTTTTTCCAGGTCCCAAAATCATAGCTTATTTTTTATTGAATTTATTGAAGTGACATTGGTTGATTAAATTATATGTTTCAGGTGTACAATTTTCTAATATATCATTTGTATGCTGTATTGAGTTTACTACTGCAAGCCTTTTTCCATCACCATTTGTTCCCCCTTTACTGTCTTCTATCTCCCCTCACCCCACTTCCCTCTGGCAATCACCATACTGTGTTTGTGTCCATGAGTTTCCCCCTTTTTTCTTTGCTTAATCCCTTCACCCAGCTCCCAACCCCCTTCCCTCTGACAGCTCTGAGTCTGTTCTCTGTATCCATGAGTCTGTCTCCACTTTGTTAGTTTATTTTGTTCATTAGATTCCAAATATAAGTGAAATCACATAGTACAATAGTTATCTTTCTCTGGCTGGCTTATTTCACTTAGCGTAATACTCTTTAGGTTCATCCATGATGTTGAAAAAGGTAAGATTTCCTTTTTTTTTTTTTTTTTTTTTTTTTTACAGTTGTGGAGGATTCCATTGTACTAGGTCTGTTCCAAAAGTATTGAGCCAAAAATCAATGTAATTAAAAGTTTGCATGGCCAATACTTTTGGGACAGACTTCATATAAATGGACCACAGAGCTTTTATCCACTCATCTACTGCACTCGGGCTGCTTCCAGATCTCAGGTATTGTAAGTAATGCTGCAACAAACATAGTATTTCAGGTTTCTTCAGGTAAATTCCCAGAAGTGGGATCACTGGGTCATAGGCAGTTTCACTTTTAATTTTTTGAGGTAACTCCATACTGTTTTCTACAGTGGCTGCATCAATCTGCATTCCCACCAACAGTGCATGAGGGTTCTCTTCTCTCCACATCCTCAGCAACATTTGTTTTTGTTGGTTTATTGATGGTAGCCCTAGAGGAAGTATGAGGTGATATCTCATTGTGGTTATAATTTGCAGTTCTCTGATGCTTAGTGACATTGAGCATCCTTTCATATGTCTATTGGCCACTTGTGTGTCCTCTTTGGATAAGTATCTATTCAGGTCCTTTTCCCATTTATTAATTGAATTGTTTTGGGGGGTTTTGATTTTTGATTTTGTTGTTGTTGTTGAGGCTTTTGTTGATAATATATGGCTTTTGCCTTGAAATATTTTTTTATTCCTTTAAATTGCCTACATTTAATGAACGTATAGTTACGTATGTAGAAATAAGGTAAAAAGGAACCTTTTCTTTGACCTGGCTACTCTCACAACTGCTGTAAAATCCTATATATGAGTATCTCTGATTATTCTAATAGAGCCCTCTTCTTTCTAAATGTTTATTTCCTCAATTAGCCTTATACATTAAATCAATTACTAGTCATTAAATTTTGTGCTCGAATTAAGCTTGTCTATTAAAAAACCTCAATTAGAGGAAAATCTTAGCCCTGTGAACTCCAAGTTATACGTAAAAGGAACTGATGGCTTTCAGCTTGAGTTGTATAATCAACTTCCTTGCATAACTAGGTGTGAAGAATTTAATTGACTTTTAAAATTTCTAGAGGTATTTTTTGTTTATCCTTATTTTTCCTTAGTCTAGTTTGGCAGCTCATGTTTCTATAACCAGTACGCATTAGTCAGTTTATGAAGTAAGTAGTAAAGATTTGTTTATAATTACTATTTCTAAGGAGCCCAAATATGATTATCTTTATTTGGAAAGAGCTTTTGTTCTTGTCCATAATCTCCACACACTGTTCTCTTCCTCCTGTCTATTCTCAGGTGAATTCAATGTTATCAACTATAGACAGATCACACCTAAATAAGCTCAACACATTTTTATTTCACTCAGTTTTAGCTCTCCATGGTCTGGCATTTATAAATGGTCCAGAATCATAATCCAGAGATCTTTTATAGGCAGTGGTATGCTGGTAATAGTTAATGACTAGCTTTCAGAATAAGATGTATAATAGTTGCCAATTTTGTGATATGTATGCTTTCTGCATGGCCAACTTCAAGACACTAGTAAGTCTTCACAGACTCCTGTATTGGGAAGAGATGAACACAATATTAAGAGATGAGCCAATACTAACAGACCCCAGCACAACCCTGTAAAATAAACACATGCATGAGGCTCTGCAAATCCTTCCATCATATTCTCTTTAATTGGCTGCACTTAGTACTGCAGACTGGGATACACATAATGCCATTGGTGTTTTTTTCTAATGGAGGAAAACAACCCTTGTATTTATTAATACTACTGCAACCACGTTCTCAGTAAGGACTCCCCTAATTTCTTTTCCTGGAACAAACAGAACATTATCTACCCAAAGTGTCAGTTGTAGATGTGTTTGTTTGTTAGTACAACACAGAAATTAGACCCATGTGAGAAGCGAGAGTGCCAAAATACCAGACACTTGGAAAAAAAGAGAACTCCAAAGAGATTTTAACAAGGAAACAACCAAGTAAATTAAAGGTTGATTTTTGTCCAGATGTAGAAGTAAAAGAACATGTAAAGTCAGCCCTTGAATTTCTTTAGGGTCAGATAGGGGAGCTTTATATTATGTGATGTATAACAAAGTGCTTTAACCAAGATGATAGTTAGTGCTTCCTCACATTTACGGATGTATATTCTTGTATCACTGGTAGCCATTGCTGAATTTTCTCCTTTATACTGTGATAGCATATTTCTCAACCAACTGTGAAATTAAAAACAGTCTCCCTGTAGCAGTTGGATACAGTTTGTTAGTTTATATCTTATCAAAAATGGTTTAAATGGATCTCTGGTGGCATTTCAATGAAAATTACAAGCAAAATTCCAATGTTTTATAAGTAAAGCATATTTTCAGTTCCTATTTATCTCATCTGGTTTAACTCTGCCAAGAAACTAGTCCATCACATGAAATAGCAGAGGTCAAATTTTTTATATAGTTTGTAATTTGGTTACTTCATTTATGCAATATATGCATAAATGAGAAAATGGATGTGATAAATGGGTTTCTATTTTTTAAAGAAATGTAAAAAAATATTACACACAAATCATCTTATTAAGTTTGGTCAAATAGTTAAGAAAATGTGAGGTGCTATTACCTAACTTGGGCAGTAAGAGAAAATTATTTTCTTTTTACTAAAACCAATCAGTAGCTCCTGTCTATCAGCAGAGGTTCTTGGTAGTGGAACTGAGAAACTTACTATCTGTCTCCAGACCTTTTTTTCTTTCTAGGTCTTACTAGACCCTTGAAAATCTTATCTTCCTAAAGTAGAACTCATTTAACTTCCCAAACTTTCCAGGTTCTGTTTGTTTCAGGCCAATCCCTTCATTATTTCTTCCTGGTTAGAAGTGATTTCTCTTCTATCTCTGAACACATCTATACTATGTTAAAATGTTTTTAAACCTTTGCCATCTAAAACAAAAATTATATGGGGGAGAGGGGAGGGAATACACAATAAAGCAAAATGGTAAAACGTTCTTATAATAGTTATAAATTTAGTTTAATCAGGGTAAAAGGTATGCTTTGTATTATTCTTACAACATTTTTGTATTTAAATTTTATTTCCAAGTAACTTTTTTCAAAAACCCCACACCAACTGATTCCAATCTATTGAGCCCAATTAGAATGCTCCTCTAGAGACCATCTGTTCCACTTACACCAAATGATACAGATGTTTATGTATATTATTGTATTAGGTTAGTACTTGCATGCTGTGTTCTTCCTGATAGAGCAACGTAGAATAAGTCAAATATATGGAAATTTGGAAAGTTGTGATGCCTCTGAGGTAAAGTGGCCAACTTTCCCAGTTCCCTTAGGAGAGAAGGACTTCCAGGACACAAGAGTTTCATTGCTACAAGTAGGATATCTCAGGTAAATTGGGATTGATGAGTTTGTCATCCTACTTTGGGTGCAACTCTGAAAAGGTGAGTGTAGCCAATGCCAAAACTTGTGTCTGGACTACTGGGTGACCGGGCTTGAGCAGACCCTTTAATTCCAGATGAGAGCATTTCAGCTTTCTTCTGTGCGCAGTGAGAGACAAAACAAGCACTTTGAACTACAATGGGAGAGAGTTGTGTTATAAGAATTATTTGTTGTGTTGAAGGAAGCATAATGTTTGATACACACATGATTTTTCCAAGAGGGAAACCAAGTCAAAATCATGTGTTGTTCCATTATTCAGTGTCCCATTGTCTGTTCGGTGAAGCCCAATTATCTTAGCTAAGAATGAAGTCCTTATTTATAAGATTGACCGTGTATCCAAGATACATAATTAACTCTCCATCATTCCCAAAGTTAACCTTGTAAGGTTAGTGTTATTATGCCCAATTTGCAGTTGTGGAAACGGACTATCAGAGATATTGGGTGTCTTTCCCTAGTGCACTGAGTTGTGTGTGGCAGAATGAGAAATCACACCGATATCTGCCTCCAGATTCTTGCTTTTCTCGTTTAGGTTTATCAGTTATAATTCCCCATGGAAGGTGTGTGCTAGCCACACAGCTCTCACCACTTCCCGGAAGTGATGCAGACTTTTGCCTGGTAGGCTGTCCTCATTAAGCTCCACCCACCTAAAACCCTACCCACTCCCTGTGAAAATTTCCCAATAATAATCTATCTAGAAATTGTTTCTCTTAACTCTGAACACATGCCATATATATATAATTTTAATCTTCACATAGCCTTTTTCATTTTGGCAGCTAATTAAAAAACAATATAATGGTTTAGAGAGTCTGAACTATATTTTCAAATGAGATCTAGGTTAAGTTCTAAATCTCGTATCATAGGTAGTGTGTGACCTTGGTCTGTGGCATTATGCCATTTTAGCCTCAGTTTTCTCATACGCAAAATCAATATACTGTTACATTATTTGTACTATTACTATAAAAATTAATAAGTGTGTAAAAAGATGACTTAACATAGTATCTGACCGTCGTCAGCGATAACATTTTAAAGCTATTAAGGGCAAAATTTTTTTAGCATTTTTTTTTCCTTTTTTGGTTCTGAGTGCTGTGCTTTGAAAATAGAAAGCACTGAATAAGTGTTTGCTTAATGAATAAGATAAGGATTTTATATAGAATGGTGGCATTGGACTAACAATAAATAAATATTTTTGAAGAGGAACAAATAAAGTGTAATAAATAGACATGTGTTTGGTCAGGATTCTGGGGAAAAAATTCAAAATGCCTAAAGTTTGTGTCTAAGGTTTATGTACTAAAAGGAGGTAGAAAACTTTCATTAATTTTGATTTTCTTAAGGATAAAATTATCAAATTATTGAAGCCACATAGGATGGGATGAGACTTTCGGAGGTTGGAACTTGGGCCTACATGTCAGTCTGAAGTCAGTTATGCCAGCTGTGTGATCTTAAATAAGTTAACTCATGCCTCAGTTTCCTCCAATAATTAAAGTAAACCATTTATCACAGTAGCCGGTATGCAATAAGCACTAAATCAAGGAGCACAACAATAACAAAAGTAGTCAGGATTATTTTAATGTTAGAAGGAACTGACATAGGAATTTTAAAGTAAGCAGAAACTAGCTGTGTGTGTTTAGTCAAACAGTGAGTATTGCTGCTGTGAGCATCTTCGGAGCCAGGTTAATGTAATGCTGCATTTGAGGACCTGCTGTCCTTACCCAACTCTCAGACTCCCTAGATTCTATAGAACAACATCGTCCCCAAAACTTGAAGTAGAGCCAGTGTTTACAGGGGTTATCCCTTTGAGATTTAGACCCTATTATGGATAACTGCTCTGGCCTTTCATTCACAAGAGAAAGGCTCAGACTCTGCAACCCTCTGGAAATGCCCAGTGACCAAATTCTTCTGTGAAATATGCCCGCCCCAATTATGTGCGAGTGCTCAGGTCATAGCCTGGCAAACCTAATCTTACAGGTTTTAATTTTAATGAAATATTAGAATATTTATTTTAATCAATGTATTTCATGTTATAGTTTTATATACTTCATGTTATATTCCAATATTGTCAATGAAGTCAATTTGTAACTTAGGTAAATATTTTCTTTTGAACAATTCTTTTAAAATTGTCAAAAACTTTTATCTTAGCAAAATACATAAAAATTATTCTTTAGCTTTGCAAGGAGCATAACAGTTTGGCTGAGAATACCTAGGAAGTTTTAGCTTTAGAGCACTCGGCCTTGAGAGTTATTAAAGTGGCATTCATGCTGGGCTGTAGAATTTACAGCTGTTAAGGAATAGCACCATTTAACACATGCACTCACGGGGAGGGGGGTTGTTGAAGAAAATGTCATATTTGACTTTAATATGGATTATAATTTTTCCAAGAATATTTCTTGTAGTTTTTCCGTGGCAAAGTAGCGGCCGTTGCTAAGCCATCAGCTCTGTTGCTATGGGGGATACCTTGGGTTTTTGCCAGACTAGGATTGGTTATTTCAGCACCCTTATGTTCAGTGGCTGACATTTTCTATGTTGAATCATTCTATTTTATCTTAATTTGATGGGCAGATTTAATGTTGATAAGCTTTGAAATAACTAAAATTAGGTATAAAGGAATCTATTTCCTTAGAAAACTTATTAAGAATTCATGTGGTATGTGTAGGAAACACACATTTATACATAGACATGTAAAACTAAATGGTGATATATTTAGAAGCTTGCCTGTGTACAAGACATGTGCCTTTTAAGTCATGAGATTTAGAGAAGTAAAAAGGGATAAACACTGGCATTTCTGCAGTTATCCTGAACAAAGAAATTCTTTTAAATTGGAGGTGACCACATCCTGTCAACTTCATTGACAATTGTCAAAATTAATATAACTGCTACTTGACAGTCATTCTCCATAAATGCAGTCTCTGCTTTTATGATGCTTGTGTCTTTGGTAAAGGGTCTCTACCCTTGGACCAACTTTCTAATGAACTGTACTTGCCTCTGTAATGTGGTGACACTAAATGGGTATGTAAGACAATTGCCAAACCAAAATTTGGAACTCTTGAAAAAAACAGTAAAAAGAAACATCACAATGATTGTCCCAACTTCTTGATTTTTCGTTATCTCAACTGCAGCAGAATAACCTTTGAAAAATAAGATCTAGGGGCTTCTGGTCCTTATTGATTATTCACTGGTCTATTTAAGTAGGATAAGACCCAAATTTATAATTTTTCCAAACATACATTCACAAGTGGGCTTGTAAAAGGGATGTAAGTTGGCTTTGTATTAGGGGAATCAAGCTTTTATTACCAAAAAACATATAATGACCCTATATTATAATTATTTTTTCTATGGCATTTGTAGTCCTGAACATTAGAGAATGTTGGAAGCTAGGTTTATGAGTAAATTTGACATTTCTGCAATAAAATTTATTTCAGCAAATAACTGAGTCATTTCCTGAAAGCATTAATTCTCAACTTCTGGGTGGATTTTTACCTCAATAATTCTCCTCTTAAAAATAATTTCTGTCTTTAACAATCAAAAAAGCTATATACATCTGGATTGCAGAGAATGCAATTTAGTGTTAATTTTATGGAATTATAGATCTTTTTAAATTGTGAGGTATATATATGTAAATATAAATACAGATATTGTATTCTTAATAAATACAGAGCAAGTAAATATATAATAATAATAAAGGTAAATAAGGCTTTTTTTTTTATTCTAGACAGAAAATGGTACCTAAAAAGGACTTCAAAGTATGAATAATTCCCATGTCCACTTCATGATGATATAGTAGATAATCTTATGCATATTTAAGCCCTAAATCTGTGGTATGTATACAAACAGAACACAATGAAGAAAAAAGAACTGAGGCATATGTTTCTCTCAAGCTGTATCCTCATCTCCCCCTTCCATCTATACTACCCCACCGAAAGCAAACAATGACACATAGAACCTGAATAAGCACTAGTATTCTATTTCAAGATTTGCAAATAATTTGAATTATTCTTTTTTGTAAACATTTAAGAAGGAAATAATATTATTATTCTTATTTAATTCTGTGCTTCTGGACAGCCTGAAGTAAATGAGATGTAACATTGCAGAAGAACACTCACAGATATAAAAAACAGGAACAAGCAACAGGATTGTCTCATTCCACATGCATTTCTAACCTAGCTATCTTATAGATATGACCCCCATAGCACTCATGCATAACTCAGTTTTTGCACATATGACACTCTGTTCTTACTTTCATCACTGGATTGCTACTTTTCCCAGTGAGCTTTTCCATGGTAGGGCCTGTGCTTTATTTGTTTATGTCAAAATCACCTCAATTAGTGATTTGTACATAGCTTAACTCATTTTCCCCCTCTTAAATTTCCTTCTTTTCTTATACTTTGTCCAACTGTAACCTGGCAACCCCCATGTAAGGCATCCTAGGTTCACCCATAATCTTTCCCTATAGCTTTTATTGCAGCTCCAGTTGGTCATTTGTGGATGCATAATGCCACAGCATTACTTCATGCCCTAATTCATCCTTGCCCAGACTACACCTTTAGCTTCCATCTGGTCCCTATATCCACTCTCACTCTTTTCCAAGAATCTTTGTAAAACACGTCAGACCTCTTACTCAACATGCCAATAGACATTCCATAAACTTGACATGTCCAAGCCTAACACTTGAATTTCCCTAACAACATCAAAAACTTCTTCAACCTCAGTCTTATCATCAATCAAAGTGATTCTTAATTGTTCCCAATTCTAAAGCCCATAACCTTGAGTTTTTCTTAAACTCTTCTCTTTCATGCCCAATATTCAATTAACCAATAAATCCTATTAGCTTTGCCTTGAAACTATGTATAGAATCTTACCAGTTCTTCCTGCTTATCAGGCCATCAGCCTCCTCAAAGCCATCATCCTCCTATACCCGGACTTCTGTGATTGTCCCTGACAGTCTATCTGCAGCTTTGCCTCCTGTAGTACCTTACTGGCTTCTGGCGGGGGTGAGTGTATAATGCAGTGAGTGAATTATTTTAACACCTTACAGATAAAGACCCTTTGATACTAAGAATTTCACAATGAGTTTTGGAGTAAAGACTTGCCCCAGTCTTGATTCCTAAACTCATGTTCGCCTCACCTGTGACAACTGAGTCTTGTAAACAGGTCCATGTGATTTGTTTACAGGGACACAATAGCCAACTACTGGAGACAGCCTAAGTGCCCATTAGTGGATGAAAGGATCAAAAAACTTTGGTGCATTTACACAATAGAATACTACAAAGCAGAAAGAAAGAAGGAACTCCTAACCTTTGCAACAACATGGATGGAACTGGAAAGTATGATACTCAGTGAAATAAGCCAGTCAGTGAAAGACAAGTACCACATGATCTCACCCATTACAGGACACTAATGAACAAAACAAACAAACAAGCAAAACAGAACCAGATACATGTCACTCTTTTTAGAGTCTTATTAATCTTGTTGATTGTTTCCCAAAGAGTCAGCTATCTGTTTCACTGGTTTTCTCTATTGCTGCTTTGGGTTTATTTTGCTTACCCTTTTCTAGTTTCTTGTGGGAAGAACTTAAATTATTAATTTGAGACTTTTCCTGATTTCTTGTGCTACAAATTTCTCTCTCAGCACTGCTTTAGCTACAACCTACATATTTTAAGTTTATTTTCCCTTCAGCCTTTGTGTTTTTAAAAAAATTTTATGGAGGCTTACTTTTTGACCAATGAGTTGTTTAGAAGTCTGTAGTTAAATATCTACATATTTAGGGAAAATTTTTGTTAGCTTTTTGTTACTTATTTGTAGTTTTAGATCCATTATGGCCCAAGAACATATATATGATTTCAATACTTTTAATTATGTTGAAGTTTGTTTTATGGCCTGGTATCTGACACATCTTGGTGATGGTTCAGCAGGTATTTAGGGGAAAAAAGTGTACTCTGCTGTCATTGGGTATAGTATTCTGCACATGTCAGTTAGATTCTGTTAGTTGACTATTATTCAGATCCTCCGTACCTTTGTGGTTATTTGATCTAGCAGTTCTATTAATTTTTAACTGTACAATGGTCAAGGCTCAACTACAATTATCAGTTTTTCTATTTATCCTTGCTTCTCTGTCAGTTTTTGTTTATGTATTTTGAGGCTGTATTTAAGCATACACTTTCAGGGTTTGAATTATTATGCCTTTCTAGCAGATTATCATATCATGTTATATCATATTGTACCCCAATTTTCTCCTGTAATTTTTCTGATTCTGAAGACTACTTTATCTGAAATAAGATAGTCACACCTATTTTTAAAATAATATTTAGATGTGTTTTATTATTTGAAGTGAGTTTTTTGTAAACAACATAAAATCAAATCATGTTTTCACTCATTTTACCAATTCCTATCTTGTAATTGGTATAGTTAGATGATTTTATTTAAGGTAATTATCAAATGTTAGCACAAAAGTTCCCCATTTCATTATTTGTATTTTTGTTTCTTCCCTCTGGTTCTTTGTTCTTCTGTTTCTTTTTTCTTCCATCTCCATAGGTTACTTGAATAGCTTTTATGGATCTGTCTTGATTCATTTATAATTTTATTGTGATAAAATATATATAACAAAATGTATCACTTTAACCATTTTTAAAGTGTACCGTCATGTACATGCCACTTAACTATATGGATGTTCTCTAAGAAATGTGTTATTAGGTGACTTCATCCTGTGTGAACATCTTGGCACTTACACAAACCTAGATGGTACAGCCTACTATACATCTAGGCTGTATAGTACAGCCTATTGCTTCTAGGCTACAAGCCTGTGCACTAGGTTAGTGTACAAAACGACATGAGATTAAATTGAGCAAAAGAGAAAATGATGCATCAAAAGACTGAGTTAACATGAGAGCACGAGGCATTGGCCATGGTAATACAGCATACTGTTTTACAACAAACACTTTTAACAAGTAGAAGGAGTACACTGTAAAATAACTATTAAAAAGTATAATAAATTCATAAATCAGTAACATAGTCATAATTATTATTACTTGGTACTAACTACATTTTCTGTACTTTTATATTGTACATAATTGTATTTGCTATACTTTTATATAACCAGCAGTGGTAGGTTTTCATTTCATTTTTTTTTTTAAGTGTAGTTGACACACAGTAGGTTTGTTGGCACCAGCATCACCACAAACACATGAGTAATGCATTATGCTACAACCTTACCATTACTACCTAACTTCACTAGGTGATAGGAATTTTCAGCTTCATTATGTGCAATCTCACATTTGCATGTATTTGGTCATCATTGACTGAAATGCTTTGTGGCACATGACTGTATACAGTTCAGTGGCAGTAGGTACATTTACATTGTTGTACAAATGTCATCACTGTTATCTCCCGAACTTTTCATCATTTCAAACTGAAACTCAACTTCCATTAAACACTAACTCCCCATTCCCTTTTTCCCCTAATCCCCGATAACATCTACTTTGCTTCCTTTATGCTTTGCTTATACCAGAAACTTTATATAAGTTGGATTGTGCAACATTTGTCACTTTGTGCCTGACTTATTTTACTTAGCATTATATATCCTAGGTTTCCCCATATTATAGTGTACATCAGGATTTTATAAGATTGAATAGTATTTTAATTTTTGTATATCACATTTTGTTTATTTATTGATCTGTCAATAAACATTTGGGTTATTTCCATCTTTTGGCTATTATGAGTAAGATTGCTGAGAGTATGGGTATACAAATATCTGTCACCATCATGCTGTTTTCCACAGCAACTATACCACTTTTAATTTACTTTATTTTAATATTTTATTTCTAACTCTGAGATCATTAAAATGTAATATTTTTAAATTATAGTGTACAATGTATTGATTTAATACTCAATAAATTGAAAAGTGATTACTACCATAGATTTAGGTAACCACTCCATCGTAAATACTACTTTTTTATTTTCTTATTTTTTAAATTTTATTTTTGTTCAGTTACAGTCGAAAAATGATTTCTACCATAGTTTTAGGTAACAATTCCATCATAAATACCACTTTTTTATTTTCTTATTTTTTAATTTTACTTTTGTTTGGTTACAGTTGTCCCTATTTTTCCCCCATTTAATTACCATCTTTTTATGATGAGAACATTTAAGATCCACTCTCTTGGCACTTGCTAGTATATAATACATTATCATTAACTATAATAACCATGCTGTATATTAAGTCCCCAGAAATCATTTAGCCATGAGAAAGGAGGTAGTTATGCCATTTGTAACAACATGGATAGACCTTGAGGGCATTATTTAAAGTGAAATAAGTCCAACAGCAGAAGACAAATACTATACAATCCATTTGTGGAATCTAAAAAGCCAAATTCATAGATACAGGTTTATATACACATCTATGTATATGTTTATTAATATTTGTATGTGTATAGGTATATAACATCCTTATGCATTCGTCCATTAGTGGACACTTATGTTACTTTCATGTCTTTGGTGTCATAAATAATGCTGCAGTGAATATGGGAGTCCAGGTATTTCTTCATGAGCCTTTTTGCATTTCCTGGGGATATATATCCACACATGGATTTGCTGGATCATTATGTATATTTTATTTTTTAATGTTTAACTTTTTATTATTGACCCTATTAAAGATACCCCCTTTTCCACTGCATAGCCCACCTCCACCCAGCTCCTACCCACTTCCCTCTGGCCATCACCACACTGTTGTCTGTGTCTATGGATTATGCATATTCATTCTTTGGCTAATCCCTTCATCTTCTTTTATCTAGTCCGATCCTCCCTCTCCCCCTCCCTTCAGAGACCTGTCAGTCTCTTCCAGGTATCCATGCCTGTGTTTCTATTTCATTCATCAGTTTATTTTGGTCATTAGATTGATTCCACATATAAATGAGATCATATGATATTTCTCTCTCTTACTGGTTTATTTCACTTAGCATATAATCTCCAGGTCCATCCATGTTATTTCAAAAGTTAAGAGTTCCTACATTTTTATGGCCATGTAACATTCTATTGTGTAAATACACCACACCTTTTTTATCCACACATCTACTTATGGGCATTTGGACTGTTTCCAGACCTTGTCTATTGTGAATAATGCTGCTATAAACATAGAGGTATATATTTTCTTTCAAATTGGTGTTTCAGGATTCTTAGAATATATTCCCAGAAATTGAATTGCTAGGTCATATGGCAGTTGACCTTGAAGGTAGTAGAGTCTGAAATGGAAGATTAAAATTAAATTAAATAAAAAACAGAAGACTTCTGAGGTGGTTTAGCTCAAAAAAGGAGCTTTGGTCAGATGTCCCAGAAGTTATTTGGGAAAGGAGAAGACATTAGAGCATGTGAGAACAGAGACTAGATTAATTTAGTCTGCAATTATATTAGTATTTTCAGAAATGAGTAGTCCATTTCCAAACCAAAAAATACAATGCTTAAACTATTAAGTTAATGCTTGACACACTTACTAGAATTTGTGTCATTGCATTACAACAGGGTGAATGTTAGTGACTGCATACTTAGGGCCAATGGCATCATGAAAGTACAGGTCACTTGTTCAAAAAACCAGGCAAAATATATTTTTTTAATTTAATTTTATTGTTGTTGTTGTACACCCATCCCCTTTTTTAATCCCCTCTGTTCCCTTCCAAAAGATTTTTTAAATGTACTAAAATATAAGACTGTTTTCTTCCTTCTTCCATTTCTCTCTCAACTTACCATATTTTTAATTTACTATTTAATGTAGTTCTAAGCAAAGAAAAACCAAAGTTTAAATTATTAGCATGAATTTTACTATTCATCTTTATATTGTACAATGTAATATAAGAATATCTAAGTTCTATGCAGAATCACCAAAATTATGCAATTTGTATTTAATACATCATGCATATACATATATACCATTCTTACCAGAATAGTGGAAACACTATGTAAAACTCACTCTACCATTTTTAACTTCTTAATACATGTAAATTCTACCAACCTTCTTTCCCCTGGCTTACTGATTAATAAGGAAGGATTGAACAAAAGGATTGAATTTTTCTCTTTTTGGCATCATTTCAGCATAAAGGTGAGAAAATTCAAGAAATAAAAGATATGATGGGTATAGGAGCAGAAAAGGTTTCCTCCTTCCCTCCTAAATTTTTTGGCTGGTCAAATAATTAATTTGGCATAGGATAAATTGACAGAAGAAAAACAAATTAAATTTCTTTTTTATTTGTATGAGAGCCTCATAAAAATACAAGACTCAAAGAAGCATTTATACCTTTTAGTCAAGGAAACAATCCATTTATGATGAATTAACAAGGAAAAGGGGTTTGAGCTTAAGGTAGTAAATTGGTGAAGAAGTAATAAGTTTGCCTCTATAGCCCTCTTGGCCTCCAAATTCCCTATCTTCAGTAATAAAGCTTATCTGCTTATAAGGAGGATACCTTTCACACGGGAAATTCACTTTCTGCTCTCAAGGAGACAAAGGAGGGTCAGGGTGACCTTGCACAAGCTGTTTCTCAAGTACTTTTAATTCAAAATAATCAAAATGTGTGTTTTGGGGTGGCATATTCTGCTCCCCTTTATAGGATCCCTTGGTCATCTATGTTTCTTAGCACCATTGCCTTCTTGTGAAGTTCAGGGCGAATCCTGGTTCCAGCCGACAACATGGCCTCTCAAGACTGCCACCTTCCCTGTTTACTTAGGCAGGAACATAAGTACTTAACCTCACTCTCACATTGAATCTCACTGACTCCCAGCAATCCTGGGTCCACCAGAATTTACCACCATGCACACTGTATGCAGATGAGGCTGGCAGGCAGCAAAGGATGGGTGGGGACGTGCCTGACATGAGGATAACTCCTGTTCACCACAGGCTCCACGCTCTTCATTGGACTCGACCATTTAACAATAGTTCAAACCTAAAGTATTAAAGCACAGGGCCATTCTGAGCATATGCAACTGCCCAGGTTGCATTCCCAGGCATCCAGCCTTGCCTTAGTGTTTCTTATACACAAATAAGGAACCAATTAGCAAAGTGGTTTGCAAAAGAAGTGAAAACTAGCCAGTCCTTTTTTTTTTTTTTTAATGTGATCTGTTGCTTCCTCAGTGTCATGAGCGTATGTTCGTGATATAGTCTTTCCTGTAAGTCAGCTGGGTAACTGCTCAGCTAGCTGCCTACTAAGCAGCTGGCACCAAGGAATAGACAGGAGTCAAACACAGTGACCATGCTGTTCATTCGGCTTTTATTAAATGCAAGTTCACTCAAAGTAAACCATCAACATGCATTCATATCCTACTCACATTCTAACAATCCAAGAGAAATATAACACACAGCAATCGATGGGGGATAATGAACTCAAGCCCCAGAGTCTCAGTCTGCAGCTCCAGAGGACACTGCATGTGCAAGGGGGTTGTCAGCGTCTTGGAAAGAAGGATCTCGGAGCCAGGTGGGCAGCAGGACAGACAGAGTCCTCAGTCCAGCAGGACAGAGAGTCTCTGGGGACTGATGCCAAGAGAGATTAGCGTGGTGTGGAGCAGCTCTCTGAGTGGAGCTCAGCTGTCTCAACAGTGGTCTGGAACCTGCCTCAGTTACACCTTGAAAGTGGTGGACTCCATCCTTCTGGGTCTTTCAATAAATGTATTGGCACCAGTGATGTTCAGTGTGGCATTTGCCCAGAAGCCTATGGGTGGTACTTAGCTGTTCTGCCTGGCACCCCTGATGGCAAGTGTGGATTTTCTCCAGGATCCTATCTGTGGGTGATCCCACTCTGCAGACATGGCTATTCTGGTCATGTGTGCAGATATCTTAAGTGTGTCTGCTCTGACTTAAGCAGTTTCCCTCTTGAGCCAAAGTGTCATGACTAACAGCCATTTTCGTTGACATGAGTGACTCCACTTTGCTTTATACACTTTATGCTATCTTGATGGGACCAATGCCATTTTATTTGTCCTGGTCTCTACTCCCAGACATATGGAAAGTTACAGAATAAAGAAAGACCTTGTTCTGAAATTCATTCTTACTCCTGGATCTGCAGGTGTGAAAAGATTGGGAAGTAGATAGATAAACTTTGTCTTCAAATAAACAATGTCTTATGGGCTACAAAATTTCAACAAATTTTCCAAATAAAACATTATATTTTAAGTGATTTTGCTTATTAGTTAAAAGAGATGGTTTAGTGAAAAAAGTTGACAGAAATTATTTGAGTAGGAAGACAATACTTAGAGTTATATGGCCTAAGCTAGTCTGGCTTTGCTGTCAGCTGATTTTGGCCTCAAACAAACCATTGAATCACTGTCCTCATTAACCTCATCTCTAAAATAGACTCCAAACTTAGATGATTTCTAGCTTAAAATTTGTTTAACTGAGGAGGCTTTTATAAATCAAGAAACTCATTTTAAAGATATAATTTTAGACTTCTTTCCAGAACTTCCAGAGCTTCTCAACTGTGCCTTTAACCAAATGTGATTCCTCCACTACATACTCAGACCTATAATTTGAGCAATCATCTTTCCCATTTTCTGCATCTTCTTTTTCCCAAACTCCTAGTAATTATTGCTAAAAACCCAGGGAGATTTGGGACAAATTGAATGACTTTTTAGATCCATTGAATTCAATCCTGTTTTATTTTTTTCTTTAGATTCTTTAGCTTGTGCATAAAACAAAAATTATCATGCTACCTAAAAGGTCTACTTTGTGATTTATTGAATACTATCATTAATATTTTATCAGGGGGTTATTTTGTTATATTTTTCAAAGAACTGCAAATATGTAAAGTATTATTTTATTATGTCTTACAGAAATTTTTTCACAGAAAGACTCAATCTTATAATCAATAGAGAAATAAATATTTGAAGCAGGACACAGAAGGGAATTAGATA
This sequence comes from Noctilio leporinus, assembly GCA_004026585.1. Lineage (NCBI taxonomy): Eukaryota > Metazoa > Chordata > Mammalia > Chiroptera > Noctilionidae > Noctilio > Noctilio leporinus. Next base: position 47,135 of record PVIW01004359.1, read on the forward strand.
TGTTGAGTTCTTATTATGTATCAGGTACTGTACTTGCACTTATTATTTTGTTTCATCCCTGTGTAATCATCTCTGGTAGGAGGAAGTAAGAAGATTACCAGCCAGAAAGTTTTCTAGAAGCTTCTATTGCAAACTCCAATCCAGACTTCTCTCCCACATTCCAGCATTAATAGCCCATCCACCTGAAGGACAAGCCTACTTGGCTTGTCCTTGGCTCAAAATCAATATGGCCAAACTAAGTTCATTCATTCTCTCCCAAAGCTTCCTTTTGTCACAGCCTTTTTTGTCTCAAGTGATGGTGGAACACTCTATTGATTGCTTAGGTAGAAACCTTGAGATTTCTTGCCTTTCTCTTCTCTAACCGTCTCCACCCAATCCATCAAGAGATCCTTTTGACTCTTGCTTCAGAATTAGTTCAACATGGACCTGACCACTCCTTACCAGCTCTACCTGAGCCTGAGCCAACATTTTCTCTCTCCAAGAAGATAAGCTTTCCACCTGCCTATATTCTGACCTTCCCTAATATCTGTTCATTATCAGCAGCCAGGATGAGCCTATTGACATAAAAGCCATGTGACTTCTAAACTCAAACTCTTCCAGTGATCCCATTTTACTCTTAGAATAAAAGCTAAAAAGCCTTCAGCCACCCTTGATCCATTCCTCACTCCACCTCCCTGCACCCCCTTTACTGTCCTGCCAATTTTCATCCTAATCACCCCTTTTTTTCTTCATTCTAGTCCTACCGACTTCTTTGCAATTCTGAGAACAACTGGGTACACTACCAAATTAAGGCCTTACCCCTCTGCCTGTAACACCCTTCTCTTACACATGACTAACTCCCTCATATCTTTCAAAGTTTTGGTCACATCTTATTTTCTTAATGAGGTTCCCTTATACCACACCTTCAAACCCAGGAATTTCCAATCCCTCTTAACTTGGTCTATTTTTCTTACAACTGTGGCACGTTTTACCTTCTAAAATACCCTATACTTTATTTTGTCACCATATTTATTGTTTTATTTCCTGTTTTTACTCATCTTCACCAAAATGAAATGTTCACTGACTATTCCAAGTACTATCATAGGCTTGGCATATGATAGATGCTCAGTAAATCTTTGTGGAATGGTAGAATGAATGATGAATGTGTGAGTGAATGAAGGAATAAACGAATGCATTTCTTCATTCCTCATACTAACCTGCTCCAGGTTGGTTTTATCGCCTTCATTTACAAATTGAAACTCAAGAAAGGCTAGCTAAGTAATTTCACAAGTCAGATGTCTTGTCAGAGGCAGAGCTGAGATTAAGTGACCTCTTTAATCTAGACCTTTTTACTTTATTGCATTGTTAAACATGTACAGTATGAAATACAGGTATTCCCTAAAATGCAGTCCATTTATCATTCTTATTCCTTTTTCTTCATATACTCAGCCAAGATTTTTTAAGTGAACCATTTTAAAATACTGTACCTAAAGTGACTGATTTATAGACTAACTCACATAAAATGAATAAAGGAGGTGTATTAGTTGGGACTCTGGTTGAAAAGTTATAGAAACAAGCCAAATTGAGCTACTTTAAGCCAAAAATGATCATAAAAATAAGTATTTTTTTAAAAATTCAAGTAGAATCTGTCACAAGGATATATGAGCTCATAGAAACCACATGAAAAAAATGAAGATGTGAAAGCAGAAATCAGATGAGTTTAGAGAGTTCTTGCTCCATCATTTTTCTGTGTCTCTTTCACTGTCCTTTCCCCACAGTTCCCCAGCATTCACTCCTCTTCCTATAGGGATCCAGATGGCCCAACTCCAACTATAACTCCTTCACCTAAATGAGACTGCAGTCTTCTGGTACCTCTCCTGGTTCAATCAAGGATAATCAGGGATGAGGGCTGAATGACAAATGATAGAGGACACCTTTCAAGGTTGGGAAAGGTGGAGTGCAGATGCAAGATAAAGAGGCTGAGTAGACACCCTAAAGTAGCTGACTCTAGAAGAACCCAGTGGAATAGTGGAAAAGGACAATATTAAAGCAAATAGCTTCAAATGTCTGGACTTAGGCTTTTGGGGGACTGTGTTATTTTTACTTTTCTTTTGTTCTTATTCTCTCTCAGATTTAGGTCTATATATTGGTTACTTGGTGATAGGAAAAAGCAGGAATTTAAAAATAAAAGAGGGACTCTTGTGGTACAGAAAAGAAAAAAACACCAGTAAATAAGGATTTATTTTTAATCTTAATTCTGTCACCAAGGGGCAAATACCTTGGGCAAATTGATTCCCTGTTCTATTTCCTCTTCTGTATAATTCTTTTCCAGAACTTGCATAATTTTTCCATTTTATTTTTACAGTCAATTAAGAACAATGTCTAGCACAAACTGTATTCTCAATAATACTTATGAGGGAATAAATTGTCAGTTCTATATGTTTTGTTAATGATCAATTTTCCATTATCTTCTTGAGTTACTGATTCCTCACATATATAGGGAAAAGATTCCTTTCAGAGTGTGTTTGGTTTAGTGGAATATTGAGAATATTTAATGTAATAATTATTATTTGTCTTGCATTTTATCACCCATAGCACTCTAATACTTAACCTGTCAATTTTACCAGCCTAAAATAGTACTCAAACAAGTTCTGCAGAGAATTGTATATACCCTGAACTTTTTTAATTTTTGGTGTTCTTTTTACAAACAAATACACTGTTATGCATTTCTGAAAGAACTGAATTTCAAGGCAAAGATTCTGGGGCATTGTTCTGACTTTGTGTCTATTAGTGGAATAAAATTGGGCTAGCCACATCACCTCTTCTGACATCTAATTCTTCTTCTGAAAGATAATGTCTACACTCATTTAGGTACTATAATTATTATAAACAATTTAGAAGTTTAAAAACTTATTCATGCCAATATTCTCAACTGTGAATGTCATTAATCGCTTCTTAACATTTAGGGATTTTTTTCTCATTCTTTCCTGACACTATTTTAATATGCTGCCTAGGGCCACAAAAGTATATTGCTAAAATGAAAAGAGAAGCAGAACTCAGTTCATTTCTACACTTTCCACACCAGGTCATTTTTTGTGTGCAACACAGTCCCTTACTTTGTGACCTTTCAGAAAAGATAATCACAGTACGATATAAAGCAAGGATGTGGTCCAGATATGTACCCCACCCATATGTTTGGGCCCTATGAGAAGTCTCATTTTAAAACTTTCTTTAGAAAACATCATTAAAAATTGGTGGTAATTGGTTTGGTGTAGGCAGCAAGTCCCTAGTAGTACACTTAGGAAGGTTATACCATGTGTTGTTGTCTTCTTGAGAGGTCAGATGAACTACCCTAGAAAGAACAATATTTTTATTCCCTTTAAAGTATATTTTATTGATTATGCTATTACATTTGTCCCAATGTTTCCCCCTTTGCCTTCCCTCCTCCTGGTACCCCACTTCCCTCCAGCAATCACCCCCCTTAGTTCATGCCCATGGGCTTTGTATAAAAGTTCTTTGGCTTCCTATATCATTCTTAACATTCCCCTACCAATTATGTTTTTTAAATAATCCATGCACTGTTTCCCCATTTCTTCCCTTCCCCCTCCCAGTTGGTAACCCTCCAAATGATCTCTGTATCTATGATTCTGATCCTGTTTGCTTAGTTTGTTTATTTGTTTATTTTTTAGATTCAGTTGTTAAATGTTGTGAATTTGTTGCCTTTTTAATACTCATAGTTTTGATCTTCTTTTTCTTAAATAAGTTCCTATAACATTTCCTGTAATAATGGCTTGATGGTGATGAACTCCTTTAGTTTTAACTTGTCTGGGAAGCTCTTTATCTGCCCTTCCATTCTCAATGAGAGCTTTGCTGGATAGTGTAATCTAGTTGTAAGTCATTGCTTTTCATCACTTCAGAATACTGTTTGCCAGTCCCACCTTGCCTGCAAAGTTTCTTCTGAGAAATCAGCTGATAGTCTTCTAGAAACTCCTTTGTTTTTCTCTTGCTGCTTTTAAGATTCTCTCTTTATCCTTAAACTTCGGCATTTTAATTATGATGTGCCTTGGTGTGGTCCTCTTTGAGTCCAACTTGTTTGGGACTGTCTGTGCTTCCTGGACTTATATGTTTACTTCTTTCATCAAATTAGGGAAGTTTTCTTTATTTTTTCAAATAAGTTTTCAATTTCTTGGTCTTCCTCTTCTTCTGACATCCCTGATCCATATGTTGGCACATTTGGAGATGTCCCAGAGATTCCTAAGCCTATCCTCATTTTTTTGAATTATTTTTTCTTCTTATTGTTCAGGTTGAATGTTTATCTCTTCTTATGTTCCAAATTATTGGTTTGAATCCCAGCTTCCTTCCCTTCTCTGTTGGGTTCCTGTGGATTATTCTTTATTTCACTTAGTGTAACCTTCATTTCTTCCTTCATATTTTTGCTATATTCAATGAGTTCTCTGAGTATCCTGATCACCAATGTTTTGAGCTCTGTATCTAATAGGTTGGCTGTCTCCATTTTGTTTAGTTCTTTTTCCGGGGTTTCATTCTGTCCTTTGATTTGAGCATTATATCTTAGTCTACTCAGTTTAGCAGTCTCCCTGTTGTTTTGGTGTTAGGTAGAGCTGCTTTTACTCCCTGTCTTAGTGGCATGGCCTGTGTAGAAAAGGCACTTGTAAATTGTGTGGGGCGGAGTCTTAGGTAATTGCCAGAGTGGGGCAACCTGTTTCACCACTTTGTAGTTGTGTTGTGAGGACTCAGAGAGAGGACAATGCCACTGCCAGACTTCTGGTGGTTCACCCAGTGCTCTCCCTGTTTCCAATCACTTCCCCTCCTTCAGTGTGTGACTGGTGCCCTTTCAGCTATTACCCCAGGGGTGAGTCCCAAAGTGGGTGGGTTTGCTTACATTCTAAGATGCTGGTGTTCCTTTAAGCAGCAAAACTCTAGCATGTTCTTCTGTCACCCCAACCCCCATAGGTTTTTATAGCCAGAGGTAACAGGGGTTTAGCTTCCAGTGCTGGAACCCTGGGCCATGTGGTCTGGTCTGGGAGGGATTACTCACTCCTAAGGTGTCCCTCCAGTTCATTCGTTGCCACCTTTCCACACCATGCAAACTCTCTACCTATGTCTGAGACTCTACCCCTCATACCCATCTGAATGAAGGTCTCTTCTTTAAACTCTTAGTTGTCAGACTTCCATATAGCTCAATTTTCTGATGGTTTCGGTGTTACTGATTTTGAGATCTAGTTGTACTTCTTCCTATGGTTGTGCAAGGAGGTAAAACATATACCTACATATACCTCCATCTTGACCAGAAGTCCTATTTTTATCTCCTTTTTTAGTCACTTGCTTATAGTGTTGCAAAAACAATGGACAGGAAGTAGTCATATATGTGTAATATATCTTACAATATCAAGTAGTCATTGATGCTTGCATTTTGTTGCTTTTTAACAAAAATTCAATTATTAATAGTAAAAAAGTAAATAGTAGAATATCAAACTTTTATTACAGTGACATTTTATAGTTGATTTTATTTTCTGAAAAGCATAAAATACAAAGTGTTTTTATCATGCAAGAACACAACCATGTAAATTTTCTGTGAAACTCTGTCCTCACATCATTGAATTTAAGCCTGCCAGAGTATTCCTTATGACAACTTCCTAAGTATCTTTTTGTTTCAGGCTACTTATTGCATCTAATTGTATTTTGTTGTTTCAGAACGGTTGTCCATCACATGCCAAGACTGATAACAGGTTTAAAAAACTGCAGTTTGAATCTTCTTCTGCTCTTCTTCCTTAGAAGCAAGAAAAATGGAGAACTGATATTCAAAGGTAAAACCATCTCCTTTTCTTTATATAACACACCCCTACAGGTTTCTCTTTAGTCATGCTACATGAAAGAATTTCTTTCTTTCATTTTCTTGATAGCATGGTATACTTGAACATAAATATTTCTGCCTTGTAATTCCAAGTATATTAACAGACTGTTGAACTTAAAGACAGTGACTTTTAACTCCCTTGTTGTCTGTACAGATTCTGGATGAGATGTTTTACATGTTTAATCTTCATTCTTGTTGTTAATCTGGAGTGGCCAATCAGGCAAATGCCATATTGAAGATGTTGGACCAAACTGTTATACTTTAGGATAAGAGTGAAATTATGAATTATTATGGCATAGTGTCCACTTTCATATTTTCTTAGAGTGTTGTACAAATGTTCATTTATCAGCCCAGACATGCTTAATATAATTTGTCTGCTCTAAGAAGGACAAGGGACACACTTGAAGCAATGCTATGATCTCTATTCCTTTTATCATATTTTGTTATGTAGTTTTAGGAAGGAGAAATGTATCCTAATGATGTACGAATCAAGAATAGTTCATATTTAGAGTCAAATATGGGGGACTGATATTGCTGAATACTTCAGCAAACTAGCATCTTTGTTTAGGTTGCTTGTAAGAGAGAATGACTTGGGCCTGGTAGTTTAATGGGGAGCTGATCTCATCGATTAAGAGTTAGAGACCAGGGAGAGTGAATCAGGAAAAAAATACCAAAATGAGTGTGGGTAAACAAGTCCACCACAGTGGACTAGGGTACCTTGATTCCTCTGGGACCCCCAAGGTACTGATACCTTCCAGAATTTCTGCCTGAAGGACGTCCACAAGAAGTTTACCCCATGGCTTCTGCCTGTTGGTTGTGTGTTGCTCCGTAGCATTACAGCCCCACATTCTGGGCTACGCTGGCACCACATGAAACAGAAAGTAGAAAGACCCTCCATTGTCACTGGAGACAGACACTACAAAGGACAGCAGCACTGAGCTGGCACAGAATGGTCTGTCTGTGCAACTGTCACCAAAATCAGAGGTGGGCCAGGCAATGTGATGCTAGGGCCAGAGGCATCTGTTCCAGTTCCTCCTGCTTTATTTTAGATCATAAAATAAATCACATTTTTCTCCTAAATGAACCAGCCCCAAGAAGAAAATGTTTTAAAGTCATAACAGAGTGATATCCACATGTCATAGAACCAGAGTGAACTCTATTTCAAAACTAACTTCTACATCAGTGAATGTCCCATTTCAGACTGACAAGTACATCTTGGTCCACGTGCAAATTTCAGACATTGTAAAATAAGATTTGAAATATGACCAAAGGGTTGGAATAGCTAGAGATAGTATAGTAAATCTTATTGTACCAATACTTATTATTCACTATATATTGTTTTCTATAGAAAAAGATGTTTGTGGATACACAAATGTGTAATTATTATCTTCCCTATCTGGAAACAACCCAGCTAGCAGTGTTATTATTTGTGGGAAATTAGTGACTTAAATTTTCATGTCAAAACATAATGTGACATGGATGGTCAACAAGCAAAATGGATTTAGCACGTTAGAGTGAATCATAGTTTGTTTGTTTTGATGTAAGGATTATAAGAATGATTGACATAAGATTAAAATAAAATCATGTAAAGGCTTCCATTGTGTTGTAATCTAAAAAAAAGAATCATCTTTTCAGATAATGAATGTGACTGGTGACCTCTGTAAGGAGCAGCTATTAAAATCAATAAATAATAAATATTTAAAATTAAAGAATTACATTAGCAGACAAATTCCAAATTCCTCATGGAGAAAATGAAGGTAGGGAAGGGCAGCAGAAAGAGGCAGGAAAGGGCAACCACAGTAGTGGCAGGTGGCCAGGCAGAATACCGAAGAGGAGACAGAATCAAACTCTGGGATGAAGAGACTTGCTGATAGTATGGAGCATCTCTTAGAACAAACCACATCCTGAGCACAGGATGCAAACTGCGTGAATAGTCCCTGTTCATTTGAGGCATGAAAAAATTTTAATTTATCAAAGACAGAGTAAGTGACTGTACCTACTCACCAGAACAATGCATTAGCCTCTATGGTCTCATTCAGCTCTAAAGTCCTGCCAAATAAAATTTCTGATCATGTCTGCTCTTTGATCAGAAAATGTTCTCTGGTTTACCAGTTTATCATTGTCCAAACTTCTTAACAAGTATTTAAAAACTGCCACTCTAAGTTTTCAGACTTATTTCTTATTCCTTAGTTTCCCTTACCAGTGTCCTGGACCACTGCCTGGTAATGTAAGTTCTGTGATTTGTCTTCCAAGTGATTTTGATGCAATTTGGTTCTCAAACATAGATTAGTCTGGGATGAGGCTCAAGAATTTACATTTCTAACAAATTCCTGGGTAATGCTTATCCTGCTAATGCAGAATTCTTACCTTGAGAACCACTAAGTAAAACAAATGATTCAGGCTGGCACTACAAGTTCTACATTGCACTTTAAGTCAAAGACTGATTGCAATAGAAGCACTTACTTGCCAACTTCCCCATTGTGAGAGGTGTACTAGTTTAAGGTCATGGTCTGAATCCTCTGATCAGATACCAGCTTAATATCATAAAATCTCCAACCATAGGCTTTTTGATATTTCATATTCTCTGCTGCATTATAGACTTTAGATCCATAAATACATGTTTGATGGTTGGAATGGAGGAGGGAGGGAAGGAGAGAGAGGGTAAGATGACTGGAGGACAGATGCACAGCTTTAGCAACCAAGCATTGACTTCAGCAAGAAACAGCTTCTTACAAAGAAACTACTCTGGTATATGCCATTGTTACATAAGACCGATCATACTATTGCTTCTCGGCCTTTTGGCTGAGATCATGTGTAGTATCTGTTCTTATCAGTTTATATAAAACCATACTCCACATATAAGACATTTTATTAGGTGGGATATCTGTGCTTCAGAGCCTGGTTATCAAGAGTATTATGTTCTTTAATAAGCAGTGTTTCACAAAGGAATTGCTGTTATTTGATTGAGTACCAAGGAGGTTCGGGGTGGGGGGAGAATGTCATTTATATCAAGACATATTGTTAATTTTACTTTATAAAAGAACCACTGGGTATGTGAAACTAGAAAATTTGATCTATTTAATAAATTCCTTTGCAAACGTCTTTTCCTTGAGTTTGAATTTTGCAGCTGCAGCATAATTTGAATGTTTGTTCACATTTAGGACAATTGTGCCTTCTGGTTTTTTGCTTTTCTGCATTCAAATGTGTTCACATATCAATGTTGCACATTCTCTCTCTGCATCTTTTATCTGCATACATCATCCTGTGATTGGCTTGGTAAATTTATCCCACTTTTCTTGCTAAAATAACTGTTCCTGCTGTTTTCTGCCTACTCTTTGATTTATTTCAGAAATTGGGCTCAATGCCTGCTTTTAGAGCCCAGTGTGAAATTTGTTCTGTATGTTTTAACCAAGTTCCCACATATTTTTTGTGTGTTATATGTTCTGTAGTGGTTTCAACTTCAAAATGCACCCTTTAAAAATGTATTTTAAAAAGAAGCTTATTATATCTATGTATGAGCATAAATAATAATATGGATGAGAGCATGAATGTTGAAAATTTCATAATTTACTTTAATAATAAGACATTAAAGTTTTCATGTCTTGTTATGGCATGCCTAATGTAAAATAAGTATAGTGTTAATGTTACCTGAAAGGCTGCCTTACAGACTAGAGACAATCTAAAAAATTGCTAGAACTTACATGCTTATATGCTGAACATATTTAGTCTGCAGGCCTCTAACCTGACCAGAGCCTAAAACATGGTTTCAGAAGTTAACAGAGACTAAATCTTCTTCTCTAACATAAGACTACAAGGCTAAAAAAAATTTATTTTAGACTTTAAGAGAGGAACATGGTTTAGGAAATGTACCCCAAATTTAATCATGTAAGACTTATAAAACTAATGGGAAAATTCAGCATACTTCTTCATTTACACAGGATACTTGGTTATTCATTGCCAATGATTGGACATAGTAAGCAAGGCCCTTTTCTCCAGAATGACTTCTTCTGTGTCAAAGCATAGAGTTGGCGAATTGTATTTTGTCTCCCTTTTTGTTATCTAGACACAGTTTGGGCAGAAATTAAAATAAAGATTCTTTAAGACAAAGCTTTAGGCTGAAAAAATGTTCATGCATTCTTTATGTCTGATTTTAGTAAGTTCAGAGCTATTCTTTTCTTTCTTGTCCTACAAAAACCTATTTTTACAGCCAATTAGCCTGATGTAGCCTTATCCCCACTGGCAAAAGAAGTCAAATTTTGGTCAATAAGTGATTCCTTTGCTACAGGATTCATACATATAATTAACTTTTCCTGCTCCTTTATGTGTTTTTGAGGTTGAATTGTTGCTTTGTTATTGGTTAACCCTAGTCATTTCTCAGCAGAAATTCAGAGCTGCCTACTTAACAAAAATATAAATACTCTTCAAATTAATGTGTTTTGAGGTATAACTTACTATTTTACTCTTATTTATTATGTCAGAAGTAATTTAGGAGCCAAGAACAACTAATGCTGTTAGAGTACTGTGATAGTTTCAGACATCTGTAAGATAACTAAAATCCAGTTGTAGAAGGTTGTGTTTATTGGTCATGTCTCAGAAACATATCACTGTCAAAATGAAAATCATACTGATGAGCTTGTTTCAAGCCCTAAGGAAACACACACACACACACACACACACACACACACACACAGAGTTCATGGTGGTGGCAGTAGTGAAATTGTTTACTTAGATAACTCAGTCTTTCACAGTAGCATAGTTATTTATACATAGACCAATTCTAACTGCAATTGTCATTTTTTTAATGAAATGACCTATTATTTTCTGAAAGACATGAATATTCTTTGTTGTATGATAAAATAATGTCTTTATAAGAGTGTAAGAGGGTTTATTACAGCTCACATTTTTGAGTATTTGTTGATACTCTAAGAATACCCAAGGATAATTTATTAGGTAGTAAAAGGATGCAGGTTGATGAGAATTATAAAAGAAAAAGAGGGAAAGCATGTTGGCTCTTATTTTGGTTTTGTTGTAATCTCATCATGAGTTGGAAGTTTTCACCTAAAATATCCGTATATAAAAGCTAAGTTTAAAGGAAAGATACCATTTCAAACATTAATGCCAGAATTCTTTACCATTTCAATGTAATCTGGGAATTACAAATCAAATAAGGTACACATTTGACAAAATAATCACAGTGACACACAATGCCTATCTCTCTGCTACTTCAATTATTTTTAGGACTTTGTTGGTTGTTGGTATTTATTTATGGTTAAAAACATAATAGGAAACATGAATTAAATACTTAAATATATGCCATTGTGGAAGAGGCATTATTTTATATTTACCTTCTTAGGGCCTTTGGCTGAGCCTGAGAATTAAATTGACATAAGATTGGCTGCTAGGAGAAAAGCATACAAATTTATTTAATATTTGTTTTCTTCTACCTACAGTTTTTCAAGTGCCTTTATCTCAAAATCCCTACACCAAAGCGGTACAATATGACAAGGGGTGTCATATCCTGCCTCCCTTCACATTGTTTTAAAGATTTCACCTAAGTTACCTCACTTACTCGTTACTATATACCATGAGAAAATATTATAAAACTACAGGGAATAATCATCAAATCTATCAGCATAGTCACAGATTGCAAGATATTTTCTCAATCACAGAGAAAGCTCACAAGAAAATTTGCTTAATGTACAAAAGATATGAACAATACACTGACAAGCTTCATTAACTGGTCGTATACAGAGTTCTTTGTTCAACAATTGGAAAATACCAACTCTGCTCAAATGCATGTATAATACTTTTAAATTATGTCCTAAGCCATAAGTCAATTCTGAAATGTTCTCTTCATTTTACAGATAAAAAATCTGAAGCATGGACAAGCTAAATAACTCACACTAGAACACAACTAATATGTGGCAGAGTGGGACACAAACTCAGACAGTCTGCCATCTGAGCCATTCCACTATTGCATTATCTATCAATATTGGGTATCTTAGAGGTGGAAAGCAAAGAGCTAGTCTTTAAGAGATCATATAAATTTTATATTAGGGGGAGAGCACTAAAGATTAAAACTACTTTATTAGGTTATATTTTGACACAAAGATGCTGCCAATTTATGATTAAACAATTAGAATATTATATGACCTTCAAAGCTGGACTTAGAAGAAAACAAACCATAAATTAAAAGTAGGTTTAAATGATTGCTAAATGTTTAAATAGCAAAAGCAAAGCAAGAATTGATACAGTTTGAGTTTTCAGAATTACCTGAGTTTCCTTTAGTAACTCAGACCTGAATTATAATCATGTTTTGGGACTGTTTTAAATAGGAGGATATCCACTGGTATTTTACAGTGACATTAAACTCATTATTTATAATACAGAACTAGAACTAAACTCATAAACGCCTCCTTCCATCTGCTCCTTGCTCCTCTGCTGTTCTCTGTCCCTATCTATGTCACCACATATCCAATTGCCTAAATTAGAAATCTAAACCTGGGGATCATCTGTGAAATCTCTTTGCCCCCAACCTTAAATTAGAATGAATTTGTTGAATGAAGTTTCATATTATCCATCTACTATTTTAATGCCCTAGTTGAATGATTACAGTCATAGAGAGTATGGAGGTCAGACCCTATGCTGTGCTGCTGTGTTCTAATGCATTTCAGTTTCTGGCCGCACTATTCAATTCCCATGTAGGGACTTTGTTGTTGCTACTGCTGCTGCTGCTGTCATTTGCATTTTGTTGTTAGTGGTAATGTTGATGCTGAGCATAAATATATTAATGGAAGGTCCACTGTAGAAAGTCTGAGATGTTTACTCTGTGAAGATATTGTATTGCATATGTTGACAAATAAAGTGCCTTGCCTTTGCAACCATGAGCACTCTCAGCAGAATTGCACTCTAATTATATCCCCTGGGAGAAAAAATGGTTTTCTATCAAGGCAGCTTTCCTAGTCAAAGACTTCCTGAGTCTTAAGTAATAAGAAATTCAAATGTTTCTAACTGAAACGTATAAGGGAGCTTAATTGGGCATATATTTTAATCTCCTTTGGGGACCTAAAAGTTTAAATGTTGCATACTAGAAAATATTATATGAGGGACACAAGGAAGGCTTCATATCTTTGACCCATTTATATTTAAAAGAAGTCACTGGTAAGGAACATACTCATTGGTATTAAAAGCTTGAATAATTTATCTCTTCCTTGACTTTTAAATTAAAGCTTCTTTCCTCCTATTTTCATTATCGTTCTGTTTAACTCAAACTTATTTCCAGGTATTATACATACAGTATGGAGGAAGGTATGGGCAGGTAAACTAGGGGCTTGAGTTCCAATAGTATTATAACATTAAGATGAACCCTTCCCCTCCAACCCTCCACCCCAGAGAGATAGGAATAAGAAGATTGAGAATTGAATTATGGGAAAGATCCCCCTTTAGGGGGCAGAAGAGGAAGAAGAAAATAGCCAGAAAATTCAAAGAAAACCAGAGCTCAATACTAATTTATTAAGGACCATTGAAATAGGAAAAAAGTGACCTCTGTATACAACTGGGTTCAATTTCAAATACACCAAAGACAAGTAGGGATTTACAGCCAAGAAGCAGGTGGGTTGGGGTCAGTGGGTAGAAACTGAAACATCAGAAGTAGGAGATTTAACAGGATTCTTGCTGACGGCAAATCACAGTGATCAGATATCAGATAGTAGGAGATGAAGAATTTGATCAGGTATCAAGAGTGATCAGTTATGGAATGTGCAAGGTTCCCTCTAAAGTGAGATTAGTAAGATTCTTGCTTCAACTGGTGCTGCACGCTCAACAAGGACAGACAGTGACCCTGAGGGGAATGACAGGGAGGCCTAGGAGGCCTAAAGAAGCCTGCCTGCTGTTAGGAGGATGCAGAGAGGGCCAGGAAAACAGGTTAGAAAGAAAGTTGCAGGATTCAGACTAGCAAATTGAATTAACATGGTCATGTCATAATTATAAATTTAGCAATTTCTTTCAGATCTGGCATGTATTTTGTGTATAAATATAAATTATGAAAATATAAATTCAATCACCTTATCTCATCTATCTGACATGTCTGTTTAAAAAAAAATAAAACCAGCCCTGGCTGGTGGCTCAGTGGAATGGTGCCAGCCTATGAACCCAAAGGTCTCTGGTTTGATTCCCATTCCCAGCCAGGGCACATACCCAGGTTGCAAGCCAGGTCTCCAGCCAGGTGCTTAGCTGGAGGCATGTGAAAAGCAACCATACATTGATGTTTCTCTCCCTTTTCTTCCTCCCTCCCTGCCCTTCTCTCTGAAAATGATGAACAAAATCTTTTGAAAAAAATAGAACCATCATTATCTCAATGTCAAAATCTTGGGGTCATCCTTGGCTTTTACCCCACTACCTTCCTGTTTATCCAGGCATTTGTGAGGCCTTGGGTGTTTCCCTCCCTGCTGCTTTCAGATTTCCTCTTTTGTTAACAGCCGGTTGTCCACCACCACCCTAGTTTAGACCCTCACTGCCTCACACCCCAGCTGCTGCAGTTCACCCCTCCCAGTGTTTGGACCACAGCCTAACCGCATTCCAAAATGCCATTTGCAATCCATTCTTAGATTAACCTCCCCCAAAATACCATTTCTGATATGTTTTTAATAGTTTTTGTTGAGTCCTTATATACCAGCAACTAAGTAAAAATGTCTTTCTCCAAAACCTGATCCCTGAACTACTGTTGCATCGTACCTTCTGTGGCCATGGATAGAAGAGACAAAGGTGACTGGACTCCAGAGATAGAGTTGGGTAAACTATGATGAAGTTGGGAGAGATCCCAATGACGTCAGCCAATGGGCAAAAGATCATTCAAGATTTTTAAACTGCAGATGAGGAGAAAAATGACTGGGTTAGAGGGATTAGACTCGAGAGAGATACTTGTACCCCCAAGTCTCTTCCCCTTCATGAACTCTGCCATAAGCCCTTGCTGACAGCATGTCCTGTCTTCTCTACCTGTGACTGTCTTACTGAATTTCTCTGCCTCACAAATCTCCAATGTCACCTTCCTGGCAAAGGACTGAATCTCTTCTCCAGACACTAACACCCTCTCCACAAAGCCCTTAGGCTATTCAGAACCTATCTAGCACAATGTATAGTTGTTTACATTTGAGTCTCACAAAATTTTGTTTGGACTCACAGAGCTATGGGACTTGCCTCTCTAGACTTTATCTTGATCATCTTTGTTACCAATGCCAGATACCTAGTAAATGTTCAATAAATGTGTACTGAGGATATTAATTACATTGATCTGTTTATATATTTATTTTATATTAATTTTTTTTAAGTTCTAGATAACAGGAAATTATCTTTTGTATTCTTCATATACCTACTGAAGTGTATTACATAGAGCAAATAAAAGGACCTGATTTATCTATTGTAATAGTTCTTCATTTTATGTTGTTTGCCTTGTTTCACTTTGAATACAAGACACTTTAATTTTTTTTGAGAAAGAGATGCAGGGAGAAACATCAATATTTTGTTGTGCCATTTACTCATGCATTCATTGGTGGTTTCTTGTATGTTCCCTGACCAGAGATCAAATTAGCAAACTTGGTAAATTGGTAAGCAACTGAGCTACCTGGCCAGGGAAGTGAGTATTGTTTTGCCAGAAATTAGAATAGCACCAGGTTTTCTTAGAAGCTGGTTTCTGCCTTAGGATTGTAAGATGTTTACATGCTAGATAATTGTTGTACTTGGCTGAATGGAAATAAAGGTAGAAATAATATTGTCAGTTTTTATTGTAACTTGTCTATGTAACAAGATCTGTGCCATGCACTCTACAGATAATATATCATTTTATTTTCCTAATACCCAATGCAGTAGGTATAATTTTTAGTCCACTTTACCAGTGAGCAAGGAAGGCACAGAATGTAATTTCTCCAAAGTCACACAGCTGGTAAGTGGTATAGAGCTAGAATATGAACCCAGTCACCATGACTCAGGGTCTGTGTTCATTCACTCAATTAATAAGTCTTTCTATACCCTAATATATTTCAGTCATAATTTTAGGCTCTAACAGGTGAGCAATGTATGTATATGTACTTGATGATTAACTATATGAATGCTAGTCAAGGATATTCACTGATTGATATATGAAACTAAAATTATTATTTAGTATTGATTGCCTCATTTCAGTAAAAAATATGATGTATTTAAACCATCCATTTTCAGTTTTTAGTTGTTACATGCTGTACCAATTTATCTTCAATTAAAAGAAAGCAATTGCAAAGTGACTTGGAAATAATCAATTATTTTCAGGCTGCCAAGCTTCAGGAACCAGCACTCTAGAGTTTGCAAACGTGTTAAGCCAGGGAAATAAGTCATAAAACACCATTACTACTGCTTTTGAAATTCTGCCAGATATTAATAATTATACAAAGATTTAAATTTTGGAATCATAAAATTTTAGAGTTGGTTGGGAACTTTAGGGTCACCTGTGCCCACTGTCTGCCTACTGCCAAAAGTGTTCACATGCATTTTTATAATAAACTTTGATAAATTTTTCTCTAGGCATGTGCATAGTCAATGAAATTTTTTACACTATTATATAACTCCATGCCTATGACTAGTAAAATATGAGAATATCTAGCCAATGCTGCCCAGCAGAGTCTCATCATTCTTTTCTAGGTCTTTCTCATGTCTATATTTTAGGAATCTGCTTGATACTAGGAGCTGTACTTTTGGATATCACTTTGCATTGTCCCCTAATTCTTTAAAGGGATCCTTTAAATCTCCTGTTAATGTAAAGGTTTATAAGAGCACAGCCACTCCTATTGTTCTATATGTCGTTTTGGCTCCTTTCATACCAGAAAAACAGGGCCTGGCTAGTTGGGATAGAAACTATATGGCCCAGAAAGCCTGAAGTATTACTATCTGGGACTTTGAGAAAATACTTGACAACCTCTTCTCTAAAATATTACTGCTCCTTAAGTTTTGTTTTTAAAGCTTATTATTTCTCATTTTATTCATCATATGGAATAAATAGTTTTGGTAGACTGAATTTAACATGAAGAGCCTACACATGGTTTGACATTTTTTCATGCTGGTTATTAAGTAATTGTTCTCTCTCCCCATATATACATATATATATGTATATATATATATATCACACACACACACCATGCTAATAAACTAGCCATAAAAATGATCTTTGATTCTTTCGGTGCAAAGTTTGAATGTCTGCAATCACCCTATATAAATGATATAGTTTCATAGTGTATATCTGAGAAAAAGACCTAGTGATATTTTTTTGTGAGTATTTAAAACTGTTTATTAAGAGCACTTAGGTGTGTCTGTGACCTTTTAATAGAACTAGATGCAAATAAAAATTTCAATAAAGTTTTTTTTCAGTTAATCTCCATGTGGCCTCTACACTCTTGGAACCCATTCTCATGATCCCTCCTACTGGCTACCTTTTCACGAAACAAGGTGAACACTTTTTTTTTTTTTACAGTTTTTGCGAAAAGCCAATGTCTTGCTATTCTTCTTGACCAGGCACTTTTTGGTCTTTTTTTTTTCTGCTTCCAATATCCTCCTTTAGGTTTTTGCTAAAATGTCATCAGAGTATCCCTTCACGACCCCCCTTTAATATCTATCGCACCTACTTTTATGTGACATTTTGACTCATTACAATGTGTAAATCTCCCATTTTCCACATTCATGGGTGTCTGTGTGTGTGTGTGTGTGTGTGTGTGTGTGCACATGCGCACAAGGGTAGTGCCTACCCTCCCTGCTGGAATATAAAATTCATAAGGTCATGGACCGATGTCTTGTTCATTGTTTTTCAAGTATCTAATATAGTAGGTACTCAATAAATACTAATATTTGTGTTGAAATGGCAAGACATCTTTAAATATCATTGGAATCTATCTAATTCTGCTGATACTATTTATGTATTCATTTACTAATGGGTACTTACTATTGCATAGTGATTACTTCAGGTATTCTCTGGGTACATATGTCCCTTTTCTTCTCCTTCAAAATGATGTGGGTATATTTGTATCAGTGATACCTCTGGAATTGACTTATTCAAAAAATTTGGGAAATAGGAAATAGTTATTTGTCTATGTATTTTTTCAAATCACATGGAACTTTAGGGACAGCCTAAAGGATCAATAGGGAGAAAAGGTATTTTATGTTATTGTAGTGAAATCTAATGGACTCTAATAGTGTAAATCACAGTGTTCAAGAAGGTTTGGACATGGTAGAAAGGTGTCCAATAATTGTGTGATTAATCTTTTCCAAGAAAATATGATAAGGTATCTGTTAGCATGCTTAGAACAGTGTATACAGAATATCCTATTTGGTGATATAATAAGTAGCTCAGGAAAGTATTAATTATGTTGATTATTAATTATTGGAAATAATTATTTACCTGATGGTTAAACAGTTAAATAATTATTTTATAGATTCTTATGTCATTTCTTTGAACTGCCATTTTAGAAAGAGGAGGCCATTCACCTAAGGAATTACCCTATTTATGGAATTGCATAGACTAAGTCCCATGGTCCTCACACTCCTAAGTAAACATTACCAAACTTGACCTCCAGTGGACTGTTTAGATGGGTGAAATGGTTGGAGGCAATTTAAAACAATCCACAACTTCCCATTTATCTTTCACCTCCCTTTAAGCTAGACGTCTCAGGGAAGGCTGCAGCATTCCTTGTAGAAATGGACAGCATGGAACTAGGAGGATACAGATTGGGTGAGTGTGCCTTATAACTCTCATTTCAGGATGTACCATTTCCCAACCCCTCCCTTCATAATAGTTAAAGAGAAATAGAAGGATTGACCAACATGACCCAGTACAACATTTATGCAACAAAATAAATACAGAGTGCTGAGCTGTTATTTACCATAAGTGGACCTTTTTCTGTCAGTCAGCTTCATGCCTACCCAACCCATAAAATATTTTTTATAATACTTTAGTTTTGTAATCACTAGGTCATCATGCATTCCTCTTAAACATACAGAAACTTTAAAAACCCTTCCTTCCTTCATCTCCAAACATCATGGTTAGTTTTTCTTTCTGCGGAACTTTTCAGAAGGACATCTTTATTTCTTATGCTAGTCAATGACTATTGACTTAGCCCTCACATTTCTGTGACTCTCTTCTTGTAACTTATTATTTACATTTGGATAGCACAGTTGTGCTAAAGGATAGTTCTAGACAGCTATCCCTTGCTCCTCTCCCTCCCCTACAAGCCAAAAAATCCTCCTATTGATTCTATATACTCATTAATTGATATGAATTTACTATTAACTTATTTTGGAACACTGAGAGCAATATTTATATGAAAAATTTACAGGCCTTTTGGAAAAACTATAAGCAAAAAAGACTGCATGTCCATTTTTTCCCACCACTTACTAATTCATCTGTGTCTTTAGAGTACCATTGTCTTCTATGGCCCAAGTATCATATTGATAATCAAGAGATCTTTCTTTTCCTTTCTAGTTTAACCATTGCTTCTGCTTGATTTGGGGCCTATATTTAACCCTCCTTTCAATAAAGATGCCTGACCGTGGAGGTTTTGTGAATGAACTTGGATTTTTGCCATCATGCTCCATTTTCCTGCCTCTCCATGCCAATCTTGTTCCCATCTATCATGATTTTCTGTTTACTGGGAGCTTTATTTTTCCACTCACTTGAATAACATGAGATTGTGGCAGTATCATTTTTTCATGTATGAAATCAGCAATTACAGGAGGTTCACAATTGCCTCCAATGACATAGATGCTATTATAGTACTTAGTGGGAGGAAAATATTATGTAGCTTACAAAGGCAAGAAAAGTTCCATTTGCCCTGGCTGGTGTGGCTCAGTGGATAGGCACCAGCCTGCAAACCCAAAGGTCACTGGTTCAATTCTCAGCCAGGGTACATAACCAGGTTGCAAGCCAGGTCTCCAGCCAGATCTGTGGCTGGAGGCAGGTGAAAGGCAACCATACATTGATGTTTCTCGCCCTCTCTGCCTCTCTCTAAAAATAATAAATAAAATCTTTAAAAAATAATAATAAATAAGGTTTACTCAAACTCAAAATACTTTCAAAACTCAGTCTTGCTATGGACTGTTGTATTCATTTATTCCTTTTGATGTGAATCTATTTTATACAATCATGAGCCGTGCCAAATGATATTTCTAGGTGTTTCTTAGTGTGTTCATGGTAATAGATGATTTAATTTTTTAAATATATTTTATTTATTTTGCTATTAAAGTTGTCCCAATATTCCCCTCTCCACCCAGTTCCCTATTCTCTCCAGCAATGCCTCCTTTAGTTCATGTCCATGAGTCATGCATATAAGTTTTTTGACTTCTCTATTTCCTTTGTTCTTCTTAACATCCCCCCGTCTATTCTGTAACCACCAATGTGTACTTTTTTTTTCCTTTCACATTAAATTCACCATTTAATTACTGCCTTCTGTCAGTTTCTCAAATCATATTAATACAACGTTTTCTTTTCATTATTTTAAATACCTACATTAATTCATCTGTTTAAAGAATTACTCTTTTAAGTAATATGAATTGCAGTATTACCAAACACATGCAAAAATACAATTACACACATACATATTTTTACACATATTTAAAGTGTACACTGGATTTTGAAGAGTTAATACAAAAAAATTTAAATATGCCAATAGCTTATATAATTATTACATATTAAATGATTGTATTTTAGATATATTGTAGCAACATTAAGCAGTTTTTTCTTCTTTAATACTTATTTTACTCTGGAATGCTATTTTTGTGAATATATTACAGAAATGGTATATTGCAGAACTCACTTTTGTGAAAGTTGTCCTAGAGACAGCGCCAAACCCATAGTAAAAAATGAATTTAGTTTTTGAGTCAAATCCTCCCCCCTCCAATAATACAACTCAACTTTATTTTAAGCTACTGGAACTACAACTTATTCTTTTTGGAGTTTTCCATCTTAAATAGTAGATTTATTTGTTTATTTATTTAGGCTGTGCATAGGTCTTACTTCTTTAAATACCCTCTGTTTTTCCTCTACATGTGTTTCACAAGTTGAAGCCTTCAGAAATAATGGCACTTGCAGTGCTCAGCTGGTCCCCAGAGTAGAAATTATTTATCTACTAAGTTGAGGTAAAAAAATAAAAATCCCTAGGATTTAAATAATTTTGTAAAATAGTATTCTACTACCTATAAATGGATTAAATGCACCAATCAAAGGACATAGGGCAGCTGAATGGATAAGAATCAACTTTAACTTAAGAATGCTTTAAAGTGATCTTGTTATAGATTTTACTAAATAAGGTACAATTATGTATATTACTTGTAACTGCATTACTGCAGGTTTTCTTAGATTGGAATCATTTCACAATATGGAAAAATCAGGTTACTTGCAATAACTCAGAAAAATTGAATGCAGTTAAGGAAGAAGAAAAAGGTAAGAAAATGTGGATGTATATTACATAGAAGACATGCTATCTTTCTTATTCACTGTTACAAAGTATGTGCTTATTTGTGGGTATATAATATATAGATTTTGTTAGCAATTTATGTTTTAAATAGCAACCAACTGGTTGACTATGAAATCAGTCAATCTTTAGGTTAGAAAAAATGCTGACAATGAAGATCAATTTGGATGGAATTTGCGAACTACTAAATTATATGATTCGTGTACATAAGCAATATATTCTCATATTAGCATGTAAATTAGATGAGATTTCTTTCAACTAAATCATGGAAATATACATTTCCAGTTATGAAGGCCCCCAAACTGGGGATACTTGGGAAAAGGAATTAATGCTATAATAAAATTTATAATTGAAATGTAAACATACCTAATCTCTACCTCAACAGACTCTTAAATAGTTCAGGGGTTAGTTTAGGACCACATAGATGATCTAATTGAAAGCCAATAAATTACTTATGCAAACTTATATATAATGTTAGATGCTTTGCTGTATTTGGGATAGGTACCTTTAAAATTTCCTATCTTTCAGGTCTTATTTTCTTATTATGTTAAAAGGGAAATTAACAATAAAATAGGATTTTTTAATTTATCGGGGTGACATTGATTAATAACATATGTTTCAAGTGTACAAATGTACAATACATCATCTGTATATTGCTTTGTATGTTCACCACTCAAAGTCTAGTTTCCCTCCATAACTTTGGCCCCCTTTACCCTCTTCATTAGCCTTCCCCCACTTCCCTCAGGTAACTGCCTTTCTGTTGTTTATATCTATGGCTTCATTTGCTTATAACAAAATAAGATTTTAGTCTGTTTTTCTATGTTACAGTAAATATAGTAAATATGTGATCCTCACAATTGTGCTCAATTATTATTCCAGATACTTTTTTCTGAAAAACCATTACCAAGGCAATTGCTAGTGAGTGTGTGTTATTGTGGTAGCACCTGTTTTGCTCCTTGAAATCAATTGACATTTTTGTTTCATCAGCAAGTCAATGAAATGTTGCCAAATGTTTTCTTTATTGTCATTTCTCTGAATCTGAGTTCTTCCTTGTATTTATTTTTCCTCTGCCCTCTTCCCCTCATTGCACTCCTTCACCTGTTTCTGCAGTGAACTTGGACTAATGATTACAAGAAGAGTGTCAATACCCTGAGATGTCAGGAAGAAGAGATTAAGTAGTATCTTTTTTTCAGACAAATGTTTGTTCTTTTGAAGTATATTATTGGCAGCTAATCTATTTTCTTACCATTGTACCACATCCTACTTTGTAAAGAATGAATATAGATGGGTACATGGCACCATGCGTAACCACCATTAGAGTAACGGGGTTGTGGCAGTGATGTTGCACAACAGGCTTGTGTGATGGGTCAGGGGAAAAGCCATTTTATGGTTTTAAGGTTATATAGCCTTAAAAATACTTTCTAGAAGAAAGACATCCTGTTTTATTATAATGTAAATGCATGGCTAAAACATATAGATACATCTAAATATGCTATATATTTACACTATACATATGTATATTTATATATAATAAATATTAAGTACATATACAAACACATACATGCATTACATTTGAACAACTACATAATCAAAACAAATAGGTATAAATATGTTTGGAAATGTTACACAAGTACTCTGTATTTGTGCATGGAATTTAACAGGTTAACCCTGGGCAGGCTCTTTTATGAGCTTTGCATTTTACAGAGAGATGTAATATAGAAATTGCCCCTTTGTAATTGTGAGAGAATGAGTTTGTACACAGCTGAAATTCCTATTGTAATGTCTGCACTTAAAGGTAGGACAAAGTCAGTAAGATACAAAGTGTTTAATAATGGTAGAGAGATGCTCCATATCCATCTTTGTAATGGCTCTTATTTATTTTTTAATGACTCCCCCACCCCCACTCAGGAGAGGATTCACTCAGAAAAAAGCTGCAGCTGTGTCCCTGCTCGGCTCTCTAACTTGGCCAGGTGCTTCTAATTGCAGGCTTCCGTCTAGAAGCTCGAGCCCAGCTGTGCTGGGATTGATTCCTGCCACGCAGGAAACTAAAGAGAAAGTCTGAACTAGGTCAGAAAACTGCCTCCCTCATCAAGTCTCACCAACTCTGGCTGGTGCCCTGATTTCCTTCTTTACTGCTGCCTTGTTTCTTGGTGTTTGTGTTTCCCGGGTCTGGTGACTCCAGTCACGCTGGCCCTGTAGAGTTGTGGCATTGACCTGTGCGCCCAACTCCATGCTTTGACTTGGAGTGCTTGGTCCCAGACCAATTCATAAAGACCCGAAAATCTCTGGCCAAGAAGCAAATTAATCTGTATTTAGTTTCACTGTTTGGTAAACTTTAACTAGTTTTTTTCAGTGTTCCTCACTTTTCCCTGTGATGAGAGGTCATACCCTGGATGTTGTTGGTGGTAGATCTTTTGTTTTGTTCTGGTTTGGTTTGGTTTGGTTTTTTTCTTTGTTCTTTGGTTTAAAGCTTAGCCTTCCTGGAGGTTAATCACAAATTTATGACCAAATAGGCCTGGTTCCTGAATCTCCATTATTCCAGTCATATTGCTGCACAGTTAGATACAGAGTCTGGGTCTTTTGCTAATATTGTTTCATTCTCTGCAATATGTTGCAACATTATGAGACTACTGTGTTGTCACTAATGACTAGAATGCTTCTTTCTTCGCTCTGGC
This sequence comes from Noctilio leporinus, assembly GCA_004026585.1. Lineage (NCBI taxonomy): Eukaryota > Metazoa > Chordata > Mammalia > Chiroptera > Noctilionidae > Noctilio > Noctilio leporinus. The sequence goes on from PVIW01004359.1 coordinate 71,143, forward strand.
TAGTTCTGCATCTGTTATGATTCAGTTCAGGTATCAATCATAAGCCTTCTCCAGCCTCCCCTGCCACCTCACACTCCCACAGCTAGGGTGGGCTAGATGCTCTCTAACTGCTCTTCTGATGGCCTGTGCATATTTCAAACATATACATTGACTTACAATTATTTACTTATATATCTGTTACCTCTTCCCCACACACACACTGGTCCCTGTCTCCTGGTGCCAGGTACAAGAATGTGCTTTTAAAATGTTTTTTTAGTAAATGAATGAGTCTTATTTTTCCCTATGTCTTTTGCCCTATGTCTACGTACAATAATGGACCCTTTGCTTTTATCCTGTATAGTGACCTGCAGGCTTCATACAACTATCACTAGTATTTTCTGGCCATTGTCTATACTTAAGCTGACATTTGACCACCAAGCTAGACTGCATGATTGCTTGCCTCTGACCTGATTCCCATGTGCCTTGCCTTGCCTTGCCCATTAACTCTGGCTAGTGGTGGATAGTCTCCAGAAGTATCTGTTGAAATTTCTACTGCAGCTGACAGTGGCTCAATGTCTGGGACAGATGCTTTCTCTTTCTCAGGCTGGGAAATAATCTCTCTTAGGGTAATATGATTCTTGGGATCTCTGAACATGGCAAGCCTAGACCTTCCTCCTTAAAAGAAAACTAAAATGCATTGAATTAATCACCTTTAAATACCTTTAATGGTGATTAACTGCTTATCAAAATATTTTATGGTGAAAACCTGAAAATTCAAGGCCTTTGTTTCTCAGTGAGCCAATAGTATCAACCAAAACTCAGTCTCCACCTGGAGTCAAAAGCCATTTTGGACCTTATGAGCCAGAGGCCCTGCTTCATGATTGATTCTAAATATGGGACCCCTAATGCCAGAGATACTCCTTTCCTGAACCACACCAAAATTCAAAAATCTAAGCTATTGATAGTTGGTGAGAAATATAACTACTTTTAGAGAGAACATCCAAATATTTCTCCCCAATAATATTACAATTTAATAGTATTCACTTTAGATACAAAAATCAACCCATTGGAAAGATAGCTTATACACAGCATTCTGTTGGGATTTTACCCAAAATCTCTGTGAGAAATTATGCTTAGACTAAGGCACTGAGGAAGGGGGAGGATGACTTCACTTTCAAATTCCCAGAGCAGTGGCAGATGAGGTTCCATGGTCATTCCCAGAACTTTTAAGTCATAACCTGTTCAGTCAGTGACTCCAGTGAGTTCCTTCACAATTAAAGAGTAGAAACAGCATTTCTAATTTCTCTGCCCACTGGGCACTTAAGATCATTTGGGGATATTAGCTAAGAATTACTTTTAAATATTATCATTTTTGATAATTCCTACCAGAACATTATTTTGCTCCCAAATTATATATATATATATATATTTTTTTTTTTAAGATTTTATTTATTATTTCCAGAGAGAAAGGAAGGGAGAGAGGCAGAGAGGGAGAGAAACATCAATGTATGGTTGCCTTTCACCTGCCTCCAGCTACAGACCTGGCTGGAGACCTGGCTTGTAACCTGGTTACGTGCCCTGGCTGGGGAATCGAACCAGCGACCGTTGGGTTCGCAGGCCGACACCTTACCCACTGTGCTATCAGCCAGGGCTGCCAAATTATATTTTAATAAAATACACATCTTTTTGTTTTCAATTTATTTCAGGGATTCTGCTCTTGGTGTTTTTGCAATGTTCTCACAATCCATCCCTTCTTACTCTCAAGTCTCAGATTTACTTCTTCAAGAAACTGCCTTCCTTAAGGACCCAAACAAAAGTGCCTTGTTTCCACCCCATCGCACCCATCCCAGCTACAGATGCATTCTATCATATCAGCCTGTTCATTTTTTCATAACACTTACAATAACCTGAAGTTATCCAGTGTTTGTTTATTTAACTGTTTGTCCTTCCTCCAGCCAATGCCATTAGAATGAGAGTATTGAGAATGGGGATTGTGTTTCACTTATTCTCTGCTGTAGCCCCAGTTTCTGTCCAAGTGCCCAGTCTATTATAAGCATTCAATGCATATTTGAGGAATGAATTTCAAAAATAAGTGGGAGAACTAGGATAAGAGAAGGAGGAAGAGAGAGAAACGGAGACAGAGAGGAGGGAGGAAAGGGAGGCAGGCCTAATGAATGATTTGGGAGTGTGACTGAATATGTTAAATTTGGAAGAAGCAGAACTTGTGAAAATGATGGCCAATTACACTGCCATTTTTTTAACCTCTTTTTTCAGGAGAAATCTTCTGACCTCCCTAGCTGCTTTGAGCACAGATCTCACTCTTATCTGTCTATTGCTCAACTAACACTGTAGATTTTATAAATACCAATTATTGCTCAGTGATTCACTTCAAGATTAAGCAGTGGACAATGACTAGGAAAAGTCGAGAGTGATGTGAAATTCTCCTTTTCATATTGGCTTTCTGTCATGACATGGATTACATACGGAGCCTGTATTGTCTAGATTGTTTCCTCTGCAATGAAGGTTTTAACTTCAGCCTTTCTGCCAGTCAGTGATGCCATCCGATGACCTGTAACAATTTAATTGAAATTCTGATATATTTAGTAGCAGCTCACTGCTCTTGTTAACAACTGCTAATATGCTCTGAAGGTGCTTAATTTTATGGGTGTTTTTCAAATGACTAACAATTTTTAAGGTCTCTTATAAATAGCATTATAATTAATCTTCATTAGTTTTCAGTCAAGATAAATATTCATCTTCAAGGTAGTGATTATTGAAGAGAATTCTTCAATTAATATGAACTGTAATTCACAGCATTCTCTTTTATCAATTCAGCCAGCTGCCTCTGCTGTCAAAAGATTGTATTTTAATTGTCAGTAGATGTGTTATACCTCAATGAGATACTTAAAATTTAGCCATTGCATCAAATAAAGAATAGGTGCCTATGTCAAGTAATTTCATCAGTGAGTATTTCATATAACCAAATGATGTCTCTCATTTCATAGGAAATCTTATCAAAAGCACAAGTCTCATCAAATTCTTATTGAATTAAAATATGGAAATAGAATTCTCAGCTTAACAATGATGCATATCTTTGTGGGGATGGATTATCCAGACCTACAATAGATTTTTTAAAACTATTTTTTCTAATGGAAAGAGAGTTGGTAATCAAGCCTTGTATTTTAGTCTAGCTCTTCCACCAATCACTGTATGCCCTTAGACAGTTATCCTCATTATATATCCTTATTGATAAAAATGTTCCAGCTACTTTCCAATGAGTACAAAATGCTCATAATTTCAATAGCATTGTAAAACATAAAATGCTATTTTTTAAAGATTTTATTTATTATTTTTAGAGAGAGGGGTAGGGAGGGAGGCAGAGAGGGAGAGAGATATCAATGTAACGTTTCATTTCACCTGCCTCCAGCTATGGACCTGGCTGGAGACCTGGCTTGTAACCTGGTTATGTGGCCTGGCTGGGAATCGAACCAGCAACCTTTGGGTTCATAGGCCAGCACCTATCCACTGAGCCTCCAGCCAGGGCCTTAAAATACTATTTAAATATAACCCAATTTGAGAAGGTATGAGCTTTTTTCTGTCCTACCATACACTAATTATTGGTAGATCCATCATTTAAAATACTGAAATAGTTATTAGTATATAAAAACATGTATGAAACTAATAGAAGGCACCATCTTTGTCATAAAAAAGAAGTATTATCTGAAAGAAGGAGTCATTAATTCTATGTGTGTTATTTACAATGCAAAGGAAAAGATGACTTCCAGAATAGAAGAATGAGAATCACTGCAGATTCTCTTCTTCACAATAAGCTATCACTTAACTGGATGTAACAGTTATCTTTAAACAACCATTTAAAAGACATAGAGCAAATAGGGAAATACTCATTCAAGAAAGTGAGAAAATCTCATTTAAGGCAAGAGTCTGTAATATTTGAACTATAATCCCACTTTCCACCCTGTGTTCTGGATACTCTAATTCCACTGTTACAACCAAGAAAACTGGGATCCCTTTTTCCCCCAGCTCCCAGCCTGGGGCCATAGTTTCACCCTGGGAATGACCAGCTGCTACCATTCTCATCTGTTCCGGCTCCATTTTGTTTTTTTAAGTGTATTTTATTGATTTTGCTGTTACAGTTATCCCATTCTTTTCCCTTTGCCCCTTCCCTTGATAAACCCTTCCTTCCAACAATCCCTCCCCCTTAGTTCATATCCATGGGTTGCACAGGTAAGTTCTTTGGCTTCACCCTTTCCTTTACTATTCTAAATATCCCCCTGTCTATTTTGCCCCTACCAGTTATGCTTCTTAATCCCTGCATCATTTCCTCTTTTCTTCCCCTTTCCCCTCCTAGCTTATAACCCTCCAAATGATCCCCATACCTATGATTCTGTCCCTATTCTGGTTGCCAGACCCATTTTGTACATGTTTAATTCTAGGTAAGTGTGACTAAGAAATCCAGGGCTCCTTTATTCCACTTGAAGTTCCATTTGTAGAAACTCTACTCAAGCTTATCATACTGAGAATACCAGTGCCCTGATCATTTGAAAAGCCAAGTTTCCACATAAGGAAAGGCAAGCCAAGAAGATAGGGGCCATCTGTGCCACTCCATCTGCTGGTGAGGCAGGTGTTACTCTTGCAAAAGTGAGCCACTGTGTTCTGCCCCAGCTCTGTACCAGCTCTTGGTACAGAGGTCCTGCCAGGGGAATAAGTAAGCCTCCAGAATGCTGAATGCCATGGCTCTGCCAGAGTGGGCTGGCTTCAGTAGGAACAGAGCATGGAGAGTTTCAACCCTAAGGGCATTATCAAAAGCAATGAACATCTTGGTAGAGTGCAATTAAGAAGGCACTCATAGCTCCATGATACAAACAGGAATAAGCAAAATAGCAGCATGATGAGAAGTTTCACAAAGAGAACCAATGGAAAGAGGGAGCTAAGAAGAGCCCTCCTGAGATCCTGGCAACCAGAATGGCTAGTTGCAGGTCCTTGGCTGCCCTAATTCAGGAGCAATCAAAGCTGAGTGTGGACAGACTGGAAAACATGCATTAAACCACATATAGATCCATCAACAAACGGCAGAGCCCCCCTGGTACTAGGGTTTGACAAAAACTGTTGAAACAAAATCTTACCTTGCCCCAGAGGCAATTCCTAGGAAAGCAAGCCTTAGAACAAAAATCATAGGTGTCCCTGGCAGTCTGAAAGACTGTGGGCATGCCTAAGAGTGCTCCTCCTCAGAAGTTCTGGGAGAGGAAAAATCCAAATTAGCAGTCCCTGATGAAATGTGGAAGCAACCACATTAACTACTTACACTGTAATCACAGCCTACAAGCCATACACGCATCACATGGTAAAGAGTAAATATACCTAGCTGCCAGAACTTAAGCACAATTTTTGACCAATAAGTGACTTATGCCATAGGAGAAATCGCTAGATAACCAGGCTTAAATATAAAACAAGAAGATCTGGGGGAAAGAGATTTCAAGTCATTAAATATATAAATAAATGGATCAAATAAACAACAAAAACAGGGGTAGAAGAGCAGTCAGTATACATAGTTGCTACAATATACTATTCACAATGCCCAGTTTTCACTAAAAAAATTACAAACTAAGAAAAATGTTACCCTGCATTAGTTTGCTAGGGCTGCCATAACAGAAGTATCACAGACTGGGTGACTTAATTAACAGCAATTTGCTTTTCTCAAAATTCTGAAGGCTAGAAGTCCAAGATCAAGGTGTCATGTGGGTTCATTTTTTCAAATACTTCTCTCCTTAACCAGTGGTTGGCCATCTTCCTCCAGTGTCTTCATTCAGTCTTTCATCTGTGTGTATGTATTTATCCTAATCTCTTCTTATATGAACACCAGTCATATTGGACTTGGGCCCATCCATATGACCTCATTTTACCTTAATTACCTCTTTAAAGTGCCTTTCTCCAAATACAGTCACATTCTGATCTACTGGTTGTTAATACTTCAATGTACACATTTTAAGGGGGAAATAATTTAGCCCATTACAGACCCATAAACTGAAAAAAGGCAGGAAATAGAAACTGCCTTTAAAGGTGCCCAGAACTCTGACTTAGCAGAATATTATTTCAAAGCTCATTATAGTCCTGGCTGGTGGCACAGTGGATAAGACACTGGCCAGGGCACATAACCAGGTTGCAAGCCAGATCCCCAGCCAGGCCCATAAGTTGGAGGCAGGTGAAAGGCAACCATACATTGATGTCTCTCTCCCTCTCTGCCTCTCTCCCTTCCCCTCTCGCTAAAAAAAATAATAAAAATCTTTAAAAAGTATTAAAAAAGCTCATTATAAATATGTTCAATGAACTAAAGGATATCATGTGTAAAGAATTATTTGAAAGGTGTGATGAGTATGTTATAAAAAATATCAAAAAATATCAATAAAAGAAATTATAAATATGTCCCATAGCAATTCTGACTTGAAAAGTACAGGAACATAAATGAAAAATGATAAAAGAGGCTCAGCAGGAGATTTGAGCTAGCAGGAAAAAAGAATTGTGAAATTAAAGAGAGATCAATAGAGATCATGTAATCAGAGGAGGGGAGGAGAAAGAAAGAGACAGAATGGGGGGAAATGAATGGTACCTCAGAGAGAGGTGGAACACCATTCATCATATTAATTTATATATTCTAGTAGTACTAGAAGGAAATATAAAAGAGAAAGATGTAGAAAATATACTCAAAGAAACTATCTGAATTTTTTCTAATTTTGATGAAAAGCATTAATTTACACATCCAACAAACTCAGTAACTCTAATTTTGAAAAACACAGAGATACACACCTAGACACATAGTAGCCAAAAGGTTGAAATACAAAGAGAAAATCTCAACAACAAGATAAAAATGATTTGTCACATACAAGGAAATCTCAGTAAAAGTAAAAAAGAAAGAAAAAAGAAAAAAAAGTCAACCAAGAATTTTTATCTGGCAAAATTATCTTTGAAAAAATGAAATTAAGTCCTGGCTGGTGGCTCAGTGGATAGGCACCAGCCTGCGAACCCAAAGGTCACTGGTTCTATTCCCAGATAGGGCACATAACCAGGTTGCAAGCCAGGTCTCCAGCCAGGTCTGTAGCTGGAGGCAGGTGAAGGGCAACCATACATTGATGTCTTTCTCCCTCTCTGCCTCTCTTCCTTCCCTCTCCCTAAAGATAATAAATAAAGTATTTTAAAAAATGAAAAAATGAAATTAAAATACATTCCCAGATAAACAAAAGCTGTTTCTTGACCTGACTTACAAGAAATACTAAAGGGGTTTTCTTAGGCTGAAGGCAAAGCACACCAGAGAATAATTTAAATCTACATGAAAAAAGAAAGAATGCTAATAAAGGCAATTATGTAAGTAAAAATAAAAGAGAGTATAATTGTGTATTGTCTTTTCATCTCTGAACTTATTTAAGAGCAAATGAATAGCACATATGTATAATATGGTACTGTTGGGTTTATAACATGAATTTAACACAATTTACAATAACAAGTGAAGAGAAGGTAGACAGGAGCAAAATTACAGTAGAGTGATGAAATGGCACCAGTGATAGCTCAAATGCACAGAAAAAAAAAATGAAGAGGATCTGAAATAGTATAAAAAGATTAATATAACTAACTATAAATATATGTACTTTTTTCTGTTTCTTTAAAGGCATAACATAATATAAATTATATAATTATAACAATTCATTGTTTTGTTTTACATATCTAGTAGCAATGGAATGGAATGGAATAAAGATATATATAGTAAAATTTCTTTATTTCACTATAATTAACTTTGTATAAATCTGAAGTAGATTTTGACAACTTAAAATGTATAGTACATTGTAAACACTAGATCAATAAATAAAAATAATACATACAAGGGGGACCCCCAAAATATCAGAATTCAGAATTACCATCTGGAGGGAAGGACCCATGTAGTATAGGCTACCCCTATTAGGTGCAGCTGAGTGTTCTAAGAACCCATCTGCATCAGTGTTCCAGCTGGTGTTGTTGTGAGAGGCTGCATTCAGCTTCAGTGAAGTTTTTAAAGGCTTTTAGTGTGTTTGCCTATTTCATGATGCGTGATTTATTAGCACAGCTGCCCACATTGCACTGTATTCAGCAGTTTTTTACCAAAATTGGCATCACCCTTTTGTCCCACCCTCCCCAGTCTCCTCATCACACCCTGAGCAAACCCTTTTGTTTCCCCAAATGAAAAAAGTCCTCAAATGGAAACATTTTGCCAATATGGGAGAGATGAAACAAAAAAAAGGAAGAAGAACCAAAAGACATGTTTTGAGCAGTGGAAAAACTATCTTAATAGTTGTATTGCATCAAATGGAGAGTAATTTGAAGGTGACTGAAGTTTAAAATGTAAGAATAAACACAATTTTTATAAATAAATTTTTATAAATAAATTTTATAAATAGATTTATTTTAAATTTTATAAATAAAAATTTATTTTATAAATTTTATAAGTTTATAAAATTTATTTTATAAATTTATAAAATTTTGTATTTAAATAGAAAACATTTTAAAAGAAAATATTATACTTGAAAATATCTATTTAATACAAAGAAAGCTGTAAAGTACAATAGTAGAACAAATCAGACCTGAGACATAGAAAATGAAAAAGTGAAATGGCAAGTAAAATTCCAAATGTTACAATAAAAATATTAAATATAAGCAATGCAGTCAAAAGACAGGAATTATCAGATTGGATAAAAGCACAGGTCCAACTATATACCTCTTATGTACAAGAGATGCACTCCAGGTTGAAATAACGCAAGTAGGTTGAAGATGAATGAAGGGAAAAGATATGGCATTCAAACAGCAATCTTAGGAGGATTGGAGTATCTGTATTAATATAAAACAAAGTAAATAAACTTTGAAACAAAAAATGATGCTAGACATAATGATTTAATAATAATACAAGAGTCAGTTCACAAGGAGGATATAACAATTACTAACATATATGCACCTAACAACAGAGTTCCAAAATACAGAATTGATGAAAAAACTTAAAGAATTGAATGGAGAAATGTACACTTGAACAATAGTTGAAGACTTCAGTACTTTATTTTTGATAATGGATGGAATAACTAAATAGAAGATAAACACAAAATCACAGACTTTAGCAACAGAAAAAAACAACTAGACCTTACAGATATCCATTAAACACTCCACTTAACAGCAGAGAAGAAACATTCTTCTGAAGTGCACATTAAACATTCTCAAAGATAGAAACAAGCTTCAGTAAGAGACTGAAATTATAAAAACTATTTTCTCTGATCATAATGGAATTAAATTAGAAGTCAACAACATAAGGAAATTTGAGGGATTCACAAATATGTGGAAGTTAAATAGTACATCCTAAATAATGGGTCGTATCACATGGGTTACAAAGGCCACTGTAGGCCACCACCCTTGCCCTCTTCCAGCACTGACCACAGCACCCCCAAGCTCCCCCACCAGAGATGGGAGGAGTAAGTTGGTATAAAGGCTCAAGGCTGAGCTCAAGTTCCTGGCATCCATCTTTGACAAGAGTTATGAAAATAGCCATATCATCAGCTGAGAGTTGGGCAAGCTACACTGCCAGTTCCCAGTGTGGCCACCAGTCAGTGTGGCCTTACAATGCACTGCAACATTATAGAATCTCATCCATCTTCTTCACCAGGATGGTTTGTGATCCGTGATGACCCAAATCTGACATCAGTTCTGCAAAGTCTAGAAGATAAAAAGAACAATAGTTAGTTATCCTTGTCAGCAACTGAAGTGGTTGATATGTGAGCTCTACAGATCATATAACCTTCCTGAGCACCTGGATGTTGAGGTGCTAGATAAACCATGACCCATGAGTCAGAATGGGACAACAGAAGTGACTTCAGAAGAGGAAAAGGTGGCTCAAGATATATTAGAAGACTTGGATCACTATGAGATGAAGGAAGAGCAGACTATTAGTGGAAAAAGTCAGAAGATGAAGGAATTGAAAAAGAAAATTTGACACTATTAGAGAAAATTAAGAAGACCCAAAGGCAAGACTGTCAAAGTGGTGTGGTGCCTGGTTCTGTGCAATCTTCAGATAAACTTATGAAAGAGCTCAGGGACATGCATGGGCCATAGAGTTATCAAACAGAGATTTATTCATTGGCATCATAAATGATAATTTGCATAACTGGCATGCTAAACTTCAGAAGGTCCATCCTGATAGTCCTTTGCAGAGTGATCCTCAGATCTTAAAAGAAGGCATAGAATGTATTTTGCTAACTTCTCTTTTTAGGATAAACTTTCCATCTGAGTCTCCATTTGTTCAGGGGGTATTACTTGTTCTCTCAGGAGAGTACGTTTTGGGTGGTAGTGTGTTATATGTGGAACTTCTCATGAAACAGGCTGGAGCAGTGCCTACTGGCTAGAATCAGTCATCATGCAAGTCAATGCCATCTTAGACAAAGGCAAAGCCGAAGTGCTATTTGAAGCAAGTAAGAATCAATATAATGTAGCAAGAACACAACAATCGTATAATTCTATTGTACAGATACATCAGAAAAAATAGCTGGCACACCCCTCCAAAGGGAGATGGCTAAATATCTGGACTGTTTTGTGTTTGGACCTAGTGTTACTTTAAAGAGAATCTTTCTGATACATTTACATCTTTGAATGCCCATATAACAGCACTACCAAAGACATTAGATTGTAGATATTTCAGTGGATGATCTATCAACTGACACCCTTGTATATAAGTTATGGCCTTCTCATTTGGCTTATTTTAGGTATATTGGACTGAGACATGGGGACTTTACTATATTTTTTTTTGGTAAAAACACACACTGGCCACTTTTTATCATCTCTTTTTCTTGAAAAATTAAATCTGTTAAACAGACAAAGCAGCATCAGGTTATTGAAGTTGGGGCTTTAGGGTAGATTTTCCGTAATGATCACATGCATTACAAGAATTTGCAGTATGTTGTTCCATTTAGAACCAGTAAGGTTTAATTTGTTGTTTGATATTGATTTAGAAAATTTAAGGTCTCCTAAATCACAGGGTCCTTTTCATGTTAAAACCATTTTATGATGTTGCTAAAGTAATAACAGGAAACCTGCACAATAGATTGTTAAACACTTTTATGGTTATGTAAAGATATGAGCTGTTTCCCAAAGACATACCCTTAACTAAGTCAGATTGTACTTTTTGAGCAACGTGAAGTAGGGTTAGGCCAAGTAAGCAAGTAGGGCTTGTAGTAGTGATTTCCACTGGGGCATCACAGTCTTGTTGGGCTGAATCTGTGTATTGGTTCAGTATGCCTTATGGAGATCCGCAGTATAGATTTGACATTATTGAAAACACTATCATTGTGCATTTCCATTAACAGCATGTTGCAATCACTGGTAAACTAATAAACTTATAAAGCGATTGGCACACAGACTCCTTGAGCAAAACCTGCACGTTAAGTAAAAAAGGTATCTAATTTGGAGACTCTATAGTCATAACAATTGCTTTTACTTAAAGACTAATAGAAACTCCGCACATGTTAATTCTTTTGTAAAACCTGACTCAAATTAGTATGCTGTCCATTTTATTGCCTTACCCAAATCAGTCCTGTTTGATTGGTAAGAGATTTTTTAATATACTCATGCTTAATTTAAAAGTAACTTGTAGTTATTAAGCACTTTCAAAATAAAATCTAGCCCTACCTGGTGTGGCTCAGTGGATTAAGTGCTGACCTGCAAATCAAAGGATCACTGGTTCAATTCCCAGTCAGGGCACATGCCTGAGTTGTGGGCCATGTTTCCAGTTGGGGGCACGTAAGAAGCAACCACACATTGATGTTTCTCTCCCTCTCTCTCTCCCTTTCTTCCCCTCTCTCTAAAAATAAATAAAATCATTTCTAAAATTTATAAAATTATAAAAATGAAATCTAGAAGCACATTTTTCTGTATAAACCAGTTACAAAGTTTAGAAGTGTTTCTTAGGCATTTGCTTTGAGATTCAGTTTTTAACTTTACAAACCACATTGGAGACACTTAGCATTACTGCATTATTGTGTGATGAAGAAGGCAGCAGAAAAAGATTTGTCTGGCATTTTTGTTCATGTGGTTACATTTGCATACAGTTCTGATTGTCAGTTGCTTAGACAGGTGACAAGGCAGAACTCTTCAAAGAATGGCAAAGAACTCTTTGCCATTCCTTAAATCTAAGGCAAAATCTTGAATACATTATTTAATTCTTTAATATCCTTATGGCAAGCAGATTAACAGCTGCACATTTGGTATCCTTTGTTTTTTTTAGGGGGTGGGTACTTTCATTGCAGATTTATTTGCAATGTAAATTCTATGAATTTCATCAAGTTTATGAATAAAGAATCTGTTGTCTTTTTTAAATTTTTTTAACATTTTAATTTATTTTTTAATTTTATTTGTTATTTTTAGAGAGAGGGGTAGGGAGAGAGGCAGAGAGGGAGAGAGAAACATCAATGTATGGTTGCCTTTCACCTGCCTCCAGCTACAGACCTGGCTGGAGACCTGGCCTGCAACTTGGTTATGTGCCCTGGCTGGGAATTGAACCAGCGACCTTTGGGTTCACAGGCTGGCACCTTATCTACTGTGCCACCAGCCAGGGCCTGAATCTGTTCTCTTTTAAAAAATAAAGAATAAACAATGGGTCAGAGAAAAATCCAAGGAAAATTAGAAAGGAATAAAAATTAAAATTTACCAAAATTTACAGGATGAAGCTAAAGCAGTGTTACTAAACAAAACAAACAAACAAAAATATGGAGACTTGGCTGCCTGTTACTACAAAAGCAAAACTTGTAAGGCGGGTGCCGATGCCAAAAGAAATAGGTTTTATTCAGATGCAGCACAATCTGGGAGAATGGGGGTTGCCCTGTCTCACAGCTCATCTCCTCTGCAAAACCCAGACAAAGCCCAGCCATCCTCAGCAAGACCAGAACAAACACCAGTGACCAGAGTTCCTGCACCAGTTTAAAGTGTTGCCCTTTGGAGCCTGCAGGAAGCTGCTAAGTGGTCATCCAAGTAGCTTAGCTTGTTCCCTGATGCTCTCTGGTTTCACGCTCCCTCCTAAAGGCTGCACGTGGAGCTGGTGCAACCATGGCCATGCAGTTGCTAGGGCCAGAAGGATCCATGCTCCTGGATGAAGGAGCGTGAGAATGCATCAGTGAATGCTTCACCAGGGCAACAGAGAAAGAGATAGAGGCTTGCTTTTGGAGGCCATGAGCCATGTGGCTTCTAAGGACATGTGGCCTATGGAGAGGACAAGCCAATGCACCATCCATGTGCAGGTCCCAAGCAGCAAGTGATAACCAGAACATGTTTCTTTGTTCCCCTCAGTTTATACGAGTTTGAGTATGGGATGGGCCAGGAGCTTTCTCAGAATGACTAATTGCCTTCCTAAATTTTCATGTGCTTTAGATGGGTCCACCTCCCAACCATTCCTTCCTTACCCTAGGCTGGACTACTAAATGACCTCTGTGGTCTAGTACCGCTCCCTGTAGCCATTCTAACTTCTATGGCACATACACTTGCCTCCCCCTGGCCCTAACCCCAATCTGGTACTAGAAGAGTAGGGGCAAGGGCCTGTCCCCTATCCAATTATCTGTCTAGTTTTTGGCACTGCTGATGGGGTGCCTATCCATTCATCTTTCTAGCTTTCTGTACCACTTGGGTCCTGTTCATTCATATTTCTAGCTTTTAGCAACTCAGGGTAAGAACCTCCCCCTGTCACCATCTTGGACAATGGGGAAGACTCCCCTCACTCCATGTGCTGGGGCTGCTCATTTTCCCTGCCCTCCTGGCCTTGGGTGACTCTGCTATGTCTGAGTGAAAGCTCAGTTGCGGCCAAAGAGCCACCACTCCCACTAGGAAGTACCCTTCTACTTGCTTACAGTGTCTGCCAGGGTTCCTGCCACCTGTTAGCAGGACTGTCATGCAGCCAGAATGCTGCAATCAGTCAAGCATTCAGGCTCTGCAAGGGGTACTCCCTCCTCCCTACAGCTTGATACATTCTGCAGAGTCAGGCACTTCTGCTTGCTGAGCAGGGACAAGCTGAGGTATGGTCTCACCCACTGATAAGGGCAGTGCTGAAATGAAGACCTGTAGCTATAAATGCCTTCATTAAAAAAGAAAGATCTCAAATCAATAACCTAATATGATGCCTTAAAACACTGAAAAGAAAGAACAAACGAAATCCCAAACAAATAGAATATAATAATAATTATTATGGTAAAGAATAAATTAAGTAGAGAAAATAAAACAAAAAATCAATAAAACTAAAAGTTGATTCTTTAAAAAGATCATTAAAATGGACATCCCTTAACTAGACAGACCAAAGAAAGGAAACTCAAATTGCCAAATCAAGAATGAAAAACTAAATATCAACATTGGTTTTACAGAAATGAAAAGGAGTATATGGAAATTTATAAGGAATGTACCCCAAAAATTTAGATAACTTAGACAAAATGGGCAAATTCCTAGAAAAATAAAAACTACTGAACCTGACTCAAGAAAAATAGAAAATCTAAATAAATCAATAACAGATTACATTAATATTTTTTAAACTTCCCATAAAGAAAACCCCAACCTAGATGGCTTCACTAGTGAATTCCACTAAATATTTTATGAAGAATTAATACCAAACTTATAAAATCATCCAAGTGATAGAAAAGGAGGGTACGCTTTTTAGCCCATCCTATTAGACCAGCATTATGCTAACATCAATCCAGGCAAAGATATCACAAGGAAAGAAATCTGTGGTTCAATATCCCTTATGAATATACTAAATGCAAAAAATCTTCAACAGAACAGTTGCAAACCAAATCCAGCAAGAAATGAAAAGGATCATATCCTTTAACCTAGTAGGATTACTTCTAGGAATGAAAGGTTGGTTTAATTCCCAAAAGTTAAATAATATAAACCATTGTATAATAGACTATAAAATTATAAGATCATGTCAATAGATACAGAAAAATATTTGACAAAATCCAACAGCCTTTTATGATGAAACACTAATCTGGAAAAAAAGCTTCCTCAACCTCATCAAGGGCATCTATGAAAAAACAACAACAACAACAAACCACAGTTAGTATCATAACTTTCAGATGAAATCAGTTTCATGAAGTGAACAGAGCTTTGTTTGCATTTTGAAAATAAAAGGATTTGTAAGCAGAAAGCTTTTTGGAGGAAGAGCCCATTCTGGGACAAGTTGCATGGCAGGGTTTACTGGTACAGCAAAACAGGCAGCAGAAGGATCCTGGGACTCTAGGAAGAGATACTTTCGAAGGAATAGTAAAGAGATAAAAGTAAATTATTAAAGAAATGCACAAAGAGTGTTTGAAAGTTATCAAACACAATTTCAAAAGATTCCCTCAAATGACACAACTCAAGGAAAAGAGTGAATAATTTTATTTTCCCTCTTTCTTTCTTCACATTTTTAGGACCTTGATCTCTAGTGCTGTTGCTACTTATAGCTATTTCATTGTGGGCCAAATAAACCTATAGGGAACTAAGAAACCTAGCCAGCATTTTCTCCTAAATATAGTATCTCTGAGGCTTGCTATAAACAATAACATAAAAATGAGCTTTGGGGACCTGACATAATCATACTTTGGAAACTGCCTGTGTACAATATTTGTTACAGATGATTTGTTTTTCTAATTATGGTTTATTAAACTTAATGCTACAGTTGGTTTTCATTCTGTGAATACACACTGGGGGAATTAAATGACTTGAGAGTTAGTTACACACACACACACAGAAAAAAAAACATGTACACACTTTTTTTCTGGACACAGAAATCTTCTAAATGTGTTAAATTATATTTATATAATTTAGCATTCTAAGATTTGCATAATCCCTCATAAAAGAAGTAGGAAAAGGAAAAAGAATTAAAGGATGAAGGTTTAATTTTTGGAAGAGTCTAAGGTAAATGATAATTAGATTTATTAGAATTGGACTTGGATCAGTCCTGAACTTGATCTAGAATGAGGTCCTAGAGCAAAAGATTCAAGGACTAAATGCAGGGAGGAGAGAAATCATTTCAGGAATAGTGGCTCACGAGATTTTCTACCGGATTATACCTGGTGATTGTTTCATTAAATTGGAAAGGGCCTTCCTCCTAGGAAGGAAGCTGAAAAAAGCTTTCATCAGGAGCTGAAAAAAGCAGTGTAAGTAGCTAAGTGGTGAAGCAGGGGGTGTCAAGTCAGTTGACATTTTAGCCTCCTCTGAACGTGACAATAACCAGAGACTATATTAACTCTAGTCACCCTACAGCAGACAGAGCTCTGAGAAAGACCCCAATGAGCCTATCTTTCATAATCTTCTCCCCTGTGAGTGTGAAGATATCACTCCTTAAATAACAAAAGGGAGATTATTTCAGCTGGTTCTGTCTACCTACATGAGACCTTTGAAAGCTCACAAGTGTTATCTGGCAAGATGGTCTGAACCCAGCTAACATAGCTCACCCAGTCCACGCTCCCAGCCACTTTCCCAAAGCACACCCTGCAGGCATTGTGGATGGTACAGGAAGGTTTCCAACTCTTAGTCACAATCTGGGTCTGGAATTAGCACCACCATTTCCCAAACATAATCCAGATGAAGATACAAACTCCTCAGATAGTTTACTGTTTAGCTAAGCGACTCATTCCCCATTGCACAGCTCTTACATAAGTCTCCCTGAAATTTACACCTGTTGTGCTATTTGTACAACAAATATGATTTTGTGGGATAAAAGCTCTGGCAAAGATTTAGTTGATCTTTCACTTCACAAGCTTTTCATTCTTTGAAGGTGGGTGTTGATTTCTCCTGTTTTCCCTGGGCTCCTCTTCTTTCCTCTGAAAGTGTTCCAGGCTGCAGTGTCCTTAGCAAGGAATATGAAGCCCAGCTGCGTGTGACTAGCACCAAGTAGGGGACCATTTCCTTCCTCAATCTTAGTACTTTTGTTTAATAAATGCTGCCTAGATTTGTGGTATAACATTTTGCATGATGAACTCCTTTTCACATGACAGGAAATAATCCCCAAATTCATTTTGCGTACAGTCACATAGTAAATATCATTAGTAAATAAAGTTTTAAAGACAGAAGATGTTGGATTCTTTGATTGTGTAATATGTTTACAGTTCTTTTCTCGTAAAGAAACAAAAAACAAGGCTAACTTTTAATCAGACCAGAGCATTAAAAGGAAAATATGGAAGGAAAATCACACACACACACACACACACACACACACATACACACACCACATGGAATCCTTAAAAAATGGAAAAGAATTAGAATCCAATAGCTAAATGGTGTTGCTTTGACTCTCATTTAGTTGAAAAGCTAGACAGGTCAAACATTCCTATCCCGTTTTTTTCCTAACAGCTTTATTCTTTTTATCTTTCGATATTTTATTTTCGATGGTTGAAATTCCTGGGGCATTCTCTCTATTATTAATGTTAGAGTTAGCCATTGTTGTTAACTTTGTTTGTATTGATTTTATTGATTATTTCTTGAGACTGGTTTGAATCTACGTGCTGGTCAAGCTATGGTTAAAAATTGTGTCAGTGTCTGGGCATCACCTGAGGGAAGACAAGGGAATCTGATTAGTAAAGACCAAAAGTCCATATAATAAGTGAAGGTAACAAAAATCTTTCATTTCAATATATAAGGTAAATAAGTTAAAGCTGTATTGAGAAATAATTCACATAAAGTATTTCTCAATAATGTAAATTCATCCATTTAAATGTATAATTCAGTAGTTCTTAGTATGTTTATTCACAGCGTGGTGCAACCATCACCAAAAATCTAATGTAAAAACATTTTATCCATCCTAAAAGAAACCCCCAAATCCCTTTATTCATGTCAGTGAGGTAGAAGGCACTACAGTGCATTTTGGGTCACAGGGAATAAGCAAATTGGGAAAGGGGGACGGGGGATTAACAGATGGATAAAGGAACGTCTGCATTCTCTATGAATCGTGCTAGACTCCTATGCTCCTACTAGAAGTCAGGCATCTTCAGAATGGTTTTCCCTAGTAAATTAAGCTTGTGGAAAAGTTCCCTGTGTGATTCCACTTAAGCCAAATGGAAATGTCAAAACTTACAAAAAGGCTAAATTGTGAATTATATTCCTCACCGCTGGGCTTTCCCCTTCCTCTCAAAAGGGATTTGGGCTGAGGGAGAGCCTAATGCAGTGTGTGTTTTGCTTCAGCAAAGAGGCCACTGTATTCAGCAGTGCTGTGTTTTAGGTAGGCTATTTTAAAACAAATGCTTGCATTGGGTTGCTTTTAATAAGGCCTGTATGATTTTCTTTCATGTTCCTTAGGTTTCAGGGACCAGAATATTAAAGAAAATATAGTGCATTTTATTTTTAAATTACCAGAATGTGAATAGGTATTTATTCAAAATACATAGCTGTAATAAAATGCATGAATTGAATCTGAGAGTTACAAACTCTGAATTGATCTAAGAATTGACTAACATTTGAATGATGGTCGGCTGTTTATCCTTTTCATTCCTCCTCATCTTGGACCATGTTTGGTGTATCTGAAAATCTTAAACATCAAGTAATACACATTTACAGATATTGTTATGATATTAAAAACCCTGGTAAATAGTCTTCTCTAAAAATGGCATTTTGCTCTATACTATTTTTCTAAGGAAAACACAGTTTGGGGCTTGATTTTTATCTGGGAAGATAAGTAGTACATTACTAAGTCTCCTAAGTTCTGTCCCTCTGTTCCCTCTGCTGGCTGAAGAAAAGTACTACTGGCACTTCATGAGGTTTATTTAGCAAGTGTGGGAGCACATTTTCTGGTCTGTGTAATTAAGAGAGCTAAAGGAAATGCAGTGGTCAGTATTAACATTTTCAAAGACAATTGAAACTTCTCCTACCCACTCCTATGTGCAGGAAGGACCCCCTTCCTAGGTTTTCAGAATGGGAAAGATGATATTAATACATGCAGGACTTGGGGACATGACAGCCAATGGGATAGTCTTGTTTCAGCCAATAAGATCCTCCCATAATGTTTGTAAAAGGGTGAATTCAGAGAAGGATGTTTTGTGTGTGCAGTTTTATCAGGAAGGGCCCAGGATCCTATGTGGCCTAGAGACATGTCAGTTATTTTACAGTATTGTAAGTATCTGGGCACTGAGTATGCTGTTTTCCGAGTTGACGTAAGGGGATCTGTCTCTTCTCCCTGCCATGTATTATCTCTAAACTAGAAAAAGTAAGCACCTTTCTGCTCCTTTTTTAAAAAATTGTCTAGAGTTTCTCTTTTTAAGTTAAGCAATTTTTTCCTAGTTACTGCTTTTAAATCCTTCTTTCCTTGATATTTGGATTGGGGTTAAAGAGGCAGTGAACATTTTTAGAAATAGATTGTTCTTAAATTGTCTTAAATAGCAATGACTTCCTGTCATTTTCATGTTTCTTTGTGTGAGCCCTAAAGGGAAAAGCTAAGTCAAATTTGCTAAGTTGAATTAAATTTATTTCATTCACAAACTCAATGATAAATGAGTATAATATACCTTTAGGTGACATGACTAAAGTACTGGATGTAATTTAAAACTTGAGATTTCATTTACAGTTTCATTTAAGATGGTCTTTCTACCTCTGAAATAGCAGACTTCTTAAAATAGAAGTCTGTTATTTTGTGTATTCTTAAATATTACAAGTTCTCCTTTCCCCCAATATGTGGTACATAAAATTCACAAGGGTATGTGACACTGCGGACTTTGCAACTAACTTGAGGTTTCCCCTGCCACCCTTACTGGGTCATGTCAAAGCTGGAGGAAAGGTGCACGAAACATGGTGAAGAACAAAGGCCATGTGCCTGCTCTTTGCTTCATTCACCTCCAGTCATTCAGGTATAATGTCATTTCCTGAGCACCCATTCCCTGACTATTTTGCTTTCAGAAAACTGAGTAGTTTTATAGCTAAAGCACAGACTCAGGGGATTACACATCATGTATGTCCTTCGGCCTTAAGCCACTGGAGGCTCCTTTTATGGAGAGATGTTTTTACTCACCTGTGTGTCCCAAGCACCAACACAGGGCCTGCCCCCAGGGTGTGTGTGTGTGGTGCACTTCCATCATTTAGTTCATTGAATGAGTAAATGTGGTTCAAATGCTAGACATTTTGATTGTCTGTTTTATAATTTCTTTTGGTAGGAGTTAATGCAAAGGAAGGAAATAAGGTTAGACACACCTAATAGAATTAGAGCAATTGTAGATAATTGTAATACTATTGCTATTTTATTTGAACTAGAGAACAGAGAAACATTGCTTGAGTCACAGAGAAGATATGTATAACATACATAATCTGAAACCTAAAACCACAATGTATCAAAAAGGAATGTTATCAGAAAATCATTGTATTTGAAGATGTTTCAAATATGAAAAGTATGTAAGATACCAATGATCAAAACAGAAAAACAGGCACCACCAATAAATCAAGCCTGGTTCCTTGACATCACCTAAATTGTCAAATCCTTGGCTCCCTCATGGATCAAGGGGGAAAAGGGAAATCTTAAAAATAAATGATGATAGAAATAAGAACAAGGATATAACTACAGAAAATGGGGTAGGGGTTGGGGGTCAAGAAAGCATAAGAGATTACTTTGTACAGAGTTTAAAATTCTAAATGTAATTATTAATTTTCTAAAATATATACATAATTGAAACTGTATAAAGGAATAGAAAATTTCCAGAGAACAATAATATAGAAGGAATTAAGGTAGTTAGAAATGTATTCCAAGTACAAGCATCAGATTTTAAATTTTTTATTGGTTATTCCTACTGTACCATAAAGAAATAGATAATTTTACAATATAAAAATCAAAATAATATATGATTTCTTATTATTAGTATATTGATAACATGTTTATGTAATTATAATTACACAATGCAAAGAATAGAAAAATGTTACATTATAAATTATTTCTATGATAAAACCATGTCCAGATAATAGAAAAATCATCTTGGCTAATTTAAAAAGGTTAGCAAAACTCTGATATCTAAATCAGGTAGGAAAAGACAAAAACAAAAGGAAAAAATAAACAAATAAAATAAAATAAAGGGAAACTATAATCCAATCATACTTGTAAATATGAAAACAAAACTTCTAACTAAACTATTAGTAATTTAAATATAGCAGTACATCTACAGAATTAAACATGCTGATAAAGAACAGTTTATATTAACTTTTATATTAAACTAGGTAAATGTAGTTTAATTTAGAATATCCACTAATGTATTCTCTATTTTAACAAAGAAATGAAGAAGAAAATGTATGATCAGATGCCAAGCAAAAATAGAGAGAGAGAGCCCACTGCTGATTTTCAAAGAAATAGCAAACAAGCAATAGAGAAAACTTCATCCAAATTGATCCTGCAAGCATTATAATCAATGGTAAGGCTTTAACAGCATATGAATAAAAGTTAGGAAGCAAAGGTAGATATCTGCTATCTAAGCTTTCAACATTATAGTTCTAGTTAATTCAGTTAATCCAAAAAGTGTAGTCTTATGAGAGGAGCAAACTTTCACTATTTAAGTTGATATTATTGTCCATGTGGAAATCAAAAATAAACAGCTGATTATTAGAACTAATCAAAGGTTTAATTATGGCAAGAATAGAAATCAATAAGCAAACATAAACAGCTTTTCTATTACCCCAACTAAACAATGAGCAAGAATTCTTAAATTTCCTTCACTGTCA
Organism: Noctilio leporinus; assembly: GCA_004026585.1. Lineage (NCBI taxonomy): Eukaryota > Metazoa > Chordata > Mammalia > Chiroptera > Noctilionidae > Noctilio > Noctilio leporinus. The sequence continues at coordinate 92,836 of PVIW01004359.1, forward strand.
TAATCAGTAACATAAAATACCTAGGAATACATTAAAATGTATAAAACTTACAGAAAAAACTATCAAGCATTTGTGATGTACATCCCTGCATACAGAAAAATACGCAAAACTCCTGCATAGAAAAGCTTTTTTTAGGAGACCGATTCTTCTAAAATTATTCTAAACATTTAATCCAATCCTAATCAAAGGGCCAAAGGAGTTTTTATTGGTTCTGCAAAGTTACCTGAAAATTTATCTAAAAGAGGAAATGTGCAAGAAGAGACAAAAAATTTTGAGATAGCAGAAAAAAGAAAGAACACAAGACACTTCTTTAGCAGGTTTCAAAAATACTATTGAGGGTTTTAAACACCACCTCCCCCAAGTGCTCTTCCTGATTGTGAAAAAATTGTGAATGAATGTATGACCTGGTTAAGAATTAAATACAATTTCTTCATTGGCCATAAAGCCAAACTGCAGAATGTAGCATGTGCTTCCACCTTCTTCCCTCAAATTGAAGGTCCCCACCAGGCCACAAGCGGAACAGCTAGGGACTGGCGGAACTGCCAGGAATAGCCCAGGAGGGTTGCAGAGAGGGAAGGTACCAGCTCACAGGCCCTGCAGGTCCCACAAACAAAGGCAAGAGCTTCCTGTTCTCAGGTAAATCACTTCCCCTGGGGGAAGGGATGAGTTAGTTTGGAGAGAAAGACATAGGACTGAGTAATGGAGCTTTCTAATGCAAAGTATAAAGTAAGGAAATTAAGACTATTTCATGTTGGCACAAGAATGGACAAACTACTTTTGAGAACAGAAATGAGTAGTAAAACACATTCAGGTACATATAGGTGCTTATTATAAGATTTTAAAAATTTATGTCGGTTGTAATTATTTCTGCTGCAAGTAACAGAATATCTCATTTATATTAGCTTAAAAATTAAAGGATTGGTACATGTGAGTGAAACATCTGAGGGAAAATGAAAAACTGGCTTCAAGTAGTGCTTAATCCAGGGCCTTTAAAAACATCTGCAATGTCCTGTATCTTTGTTGGTCTGCTCTGTTTTACATGATGTGAAGTTTAATCGAAGGTGTGAGAGGGCTTTCTCTAATGTCTAGCATAAAAGCTACCCTCTCTGTCTCAGCATTCCAAGCAAAGTTTTAAGTTTCATTCTAAGTGGCTTGGATTACATACCTGAATCTAATGAGGCCACTGTGATAAAGCAACTAATGAACCCATCCGAAGACTGAGCATGAGATCAATTTTCACAAATCATAGGACTATTGCTAGGTCAGAAGTGATTTCTCAAAAGGAAATTTACTACTCTTTTCAGAAGGCGAGGCAAGAGACACTCTAATGGTACCTAAGAACAATAGGGAAAGAGAAAGAAAAAGAGAAAGTAAGTCAAACATCTATTTAGGGAAAAAAGTTCAATTCTTACATCAGATTATTTTTTAATTCCAGGTTTATTGGTATAATAAAGTGTTAAGGTGCTTTTTTATGTATTAATGGAGGATATATATATATATATATATATACTCATATCTTTATGAATCTACATTTATATATTCTCATTTCTAGATATATAAGCAGCTACAAATATATATTTGCATATGTGTGTATATGTATTTATATATTTTGTATTAGGAAACACTGAAAGAATAAGCAAAATGAAATGGATAAATATTAAATGGCAAGGGGATAAATAGGAAGAATAAATTCAGAGCAGGCAGCAAGACTTTACTACATGTCTTTTTATATAGCTGATATTTTCAGCATGTAATGTATAACCTAGTTTTTTAAATGTAGAAAAAAATGATCCAAAAAAGTAATTAAAAAACAAAGAAGAATTCATTTATAACTTTGGAGCAGGAAAGACTTTTGTAGAAAAGAAAAGTTATTTACTAAATACAACTGAGGTATAAAGAAAATAACCTATACAATGACATCACCATTTTAAAAATTCACTATTTATAAAGCAGATAACTTCAGTTAAAAAACAAGTTAATGCCCCATACAAAACCATGCAAAATATGTAAAAGATATAGAACTAATAGCACATATGTAAAAGACATAGAACTAATAACTATACGTAAGGAATCCCTATATGTAAATAAGAAAAGATCTCGATGGCAAGTTTGAGCAAAGGATATAAACATGCAATTCCAAGAAGAAATATAACTGACAAGGGAGGCTTTTCACTTTACTGTGTTGCTTGTATCTTTTTACTAGAAATATTTAAATATATTTTTTGAATGAAAAATCAATTAGTATCTCAGAGAGGGCAATTAGTATATCTCAGAGACAATATACTGAACAGGTGCAGGAAGAGCACATGATACTCATTCTCACTGTCACCACTGGGGAGCCCAGTGCAGCTCCAGGCTCAGAGGCATCAAACACAGGGCAGGAGGGAAGTGTGAGGCAGGCAGCAAGTAATTCAGGAAGAAATGAATTTCTCAACTGCGGAAGCCAGCCACTCTCCTCTTCCCAGGCAGCTGAGAGAGCGGATTCCCTCAGATATGCAATTGCTCAAGAAGGTAAATTAACAACTTCAGTTCCTCCAATTCTTTTCAGTCATTTTGAGTTTCTTTCCATTCTTGCTACTCTTTAAGAATAAGCAAGCTTACTTCCTTTTTTTTCCCCCATGAATGTAAACATTTTACTTGTTTTCTTCAAGAATGGTCAAGTTCACCAAGAATTTCTGACAGCTGATAATAGACTTGTCTCTTAGTTATACCAACAGAGCCTATTTGTCATGAATAGTAGATGGATTTATGGGTCTATGTATGTGGATGGGGGAGAAGTGTCAGCATCTTTATAACATAAAAAGCACAGCTATCCTAGCAAACAAATTTTATTTAAAATTTATTGGGGTAACATTGATTCATACCATTCTATAATTTTCTGGTGTACAAGGTTATAATTAGACATCTGTGTACTCTCTTTTGTGCTCACCACCAGAAGTCTAGTTTGTTTTCATTACCATATTAATTGATCTTCTTACCCACTTCACCCTTGGCCCACCCTTTTCCCCTCTTGTAACCACTACACTGTTATCTGTATTTACCAGTTGGTTCTTGTTTGTTTTGTTAGTTCATGTTATGTTTTTAAACACAAGATAATGATACAGAGAATTAAATTTAAATTAACATCCAACATTATATGTAACTATCTACCACAAAGATATTCCCAGTAAAATCAGAAATGTGTCAAATATTGCCATCATCACTTTTAATTTCCACTGGTTATAACAATAAAAAAGAAACAAAAACTTTATATTTTATCCTTTATAAAGAACTAAAAATTAAAATAAAGACAAAAAACCAAGACATAACTATTATCACTTTGTTTTCATGATAACCACAAAGAGAAAAAAACCTATAGCAGAAACATGAAAAATTGTGATACAGAAGTCTAAGCATACCAACACAAAAGTCATCAGGTCACAAAGGAAGACAACTATAAAGAAAGAAAGAAGCATAAGATTTAAAAAAAAAAAATTATGGCAATAGCAAGTTCTAACCTAGCAATAATTACTTTAAATGAAAATAGATTAAATCTCTAATCACATGGTGTAGAGTGGCTGAATGGATTTAATAAGAACAAGAACCAATGATTAAAAAATATAAGACCCAATAACATGCTTCCTACAGGAGACTCACTTCAGCTTTAAGGACACATAGGCTGAGAGAAGTAGAGAAATTTCAAGAAAAAGTAAGCAAAAAAAAATAGCAGGAATGGTAATACTTATATTAGATGAAATAGACTTTTAAAATGTTCAAAAGAGAGATTATATTGTGATAAATGGGTCAATTCATTAAAAGGATATAATAATTGTAAATATTCATGCACCTAACATCTGGGCACCTGAATATCTAAAGCAAATACTAACATACCTGAAGTGAGAATAGACATATGCAGCCAGTAATAGTAGGGGACTTTAATACTCCATTCTCAACAATAGATAGATCACCTAGACAGAATCAATAAAGAAACATTGGATTTAAACAACACCATAGACAGATAGACTTAATCAGAACATTCTATCTAAAAATAAAAGAAACATTTTTTCCTTAAGTGCACCAGGAATGTTCTCTAGGATAGAGCCTATGCTTGGCCACAAAGTAAGTTGTAATAAATTTAAAATTTAAATTATATCAAGCAACTTTTCCAAATACAATGGTATGAAAGTAGAAATTAATCACAAAAGAAAAATGGAAAATTCACAAATATGTGAAGACTAAACAAAATGCTCCTGAGCAACCAAGGGATCAAGAAGAAATCAAAAAATATTTTGAGATAAATGAAAAAGGAAACACAACATACCAAAACTTATGGGATGCATCAAAAGTGATTCTAAGAGAAGAGTTTATAGCAATAAGTAAAAAAGAGAGATCTTAAATAACTTTACAACTCAAAGAACTAGAAAAAAAAAGAAAAAACTAAGGCTTAAGTTAGCAGAAGGAAGAAAATACAAATATCAGAGCAGAAATAAATGAAATATAGATAAAAAAGACAATAGAAAAGATTAACAAAAGTGAGAATTGATTCTTTGAAAATATAACACTGACAAACTTTTAAGTAGAGTGAGGTGGGGAAAAGAATTCTAAATTAAAGAAAACATGTTGCAACTATTACCACACAAATACTAAAGATCAAAAGAGACTACTGTGACAATTATACACCAACAAATTGAACAACCTAGAAGAAATGGATAAATTATAGACAATACAACCTACCCAGACAGGATCCTAAAGAAAAAGAACATCTGAAGACCAATTACTAGGATGGAGATTGAATCGGTAATCAAAAACCTCCAAACAAACAAGAATTCAGGACCAGATGTCTTCACTTGTGAATTCTGCCAAAAATGTAAAGAATTAATACTAACTTTTCTCAAACTCCCTCAAAATTAGAAGAGGAAGGAAAAAAAAAAACTCCTTTTATGAGGCTAGCATTACCCTTATACAAAAGCCAGGCAAGGACATTACCTGAACATTACTAGCCTTTATCCCTAATGAACATCATTGCAAAAATCCTCAATCAAATATGACCAGATTGAATTCAACAGTACAAGAGAAGGATCATATATCATGAACAAGTGAGATTTATTCTAGGAATGGTTCAACATCTGAAACTCAATCAATGTGCTACATCTCATCCTTTTGTCTAAGTTTTATGCAGCAACTTCCCCAAGTCCTGCTCCATACCTTCTCCATTATACCACATACTACTCTGCACTGCTTCCCACTTCTAAGTTTTGTCATAACTTAAATGGTCTCCACTAGTGAGGAGCTGAGTTGAGCATTCTATGAACTCCAACTTTTAAATAAATAAAAAAGGTAATTATTAGGGACAAAAGACTTTCTTTTCTTATTTCCACCTAATTTAGATTTCATTTATTTTTATTTTCCTTTTGTAAGAATTTTTAAAGTTGAATTAGCGCTGTTCTTTTTTATTGTAATTTTTCATTACCATTTAAGTTACAAAATGCTTTAATCAAACCACATCAATAATCACTTTCCAAAGAAATTCTCACAGTGAACAAAATAGAGATCATCAAGAATTCAAAAGAGAATGAACATAGAAAGACCTCTGAAACATGGAAGGAAGATGGAGTCAAGTCATGAAAACTTGCAGGACTATGTTCACATCATTTGATTTAACCAGATAATTATGTTCTGAAGTTAAGGAAACCTCCCGTCTATTTAAAGAGAAAAATACATTTTGTTTTGTTTAGAGACAGGGGTTAAGATCAGGCAAGTCTAATAAGGACAGGATAAAGGTTTCCTAAGAAGCAAACTTCCGATTTCAGCTGGTTTTGCTGAATGAAACAAAGAAAGCAGATTCTTCAATGAAGATAAAGCTCCTAATTAGCATGTAAGTGAATAGGATGCTGATGCATATAATCACTACTTGGGGGAAATAATCAAACCCCACAACAGCCCACTTTTTTTTTTTTTCCTGCCTTGGTGACTTGTCTCTTCAGTAAATAATTAGCTTCTTGATTTTTTTAAAGAGCTTGACATTTGCCAAGATTCTGCAAATTGTATTTTCCCACTTTTTCATTTACACATTTAATTTACTATTCAGTTGCCTCAAGACTGTCTGGCCTGTTTCAGTAATTTTCTACCATATATAGAGAAGAACATAACATAATCTTTTCTTTATTTATGTCCCGTGACTACAGAAAACCCTCTTGATTCATAGACTTATGAGTTTTGAGTATGTGGTGTGTTCCCCATTAACCATTCTTAATTTAGTTGATACCTGTTCCTTGAAATATGCTCTCCTTGATTAGAATAAATCATAAAAAGACAAGATTTAAGAAGAGAACAGAGTTACATTTTTTAACCTCACCTGAGGGCATTTGTTTCATTGCTTTTGGAGAGAGTGGAAGGGAGAGAGAGAAACACTGCTGAAAGAGAGAAGCGTTGATTGGTTCAACTGGGGATCAAACCTTCAACTTAGGTGTGTGCCCTAACCAAGAACCAAACCCCACAACCTTTCAGTTACAGCCAGGGTACAAATTCAGATTTTAACATTGGAAAGACTGTTAAACAGGTTATTGTAAAGAATCATTTTTTTTCCATAACAGAAACCCTTAAAATAAAATAAATGAAAAAACAAACACACAGAATTCAAATTCAAATAATAAATTTTGTGATTCTGGGTAGATATAGATTAACGTAGCAATCAATCAATAAATCAAAAGTAGTAAACATAAAAATATATACCTATACTTATATAAATGCCTAAGACAAAAGGCTGCATACTGAAATATTTTCTCTACTTGTCAATTATGGGTAATTGCTGTTTTCCTCATATTATCCACAGAGGACACAGATTACTTTTGTAATGCAAAAAAGGACATAGTTTTTATAAAAAGAGAAATATGAGCATGTAGAAATGCTTTATCCTTAATATAACCAGAAGAAATTAAAACAAAATATTATGAAGCAAAACAAAATTAGAACAAAGACATTTGGTCAGAACATAAACTTTTTTTTTTAATTAAATAAGAATTTAATATTTATTATGTGTGTTTATACAAGCACCTAAAAATAATGTTCAATAAGTTATATAGCTATCATCTAGAAACACTGCAAACAGGATAAAACAATAGGAAAGATATTTTAACCAATGTTACTAAAATTAAAATTATTATCATCTATCTTTTAAACAGATTTGAATTGATAATTTTTACAATAGCACATCAAATCCCTATTCGTATATAAATGCCTTTAAACACTTAGGTGGACCTTTCTAGGCATTCATACTCTGCCCTCCCAAGCTCCCATCCCTGTGTGACCAGGCCACTCCCACCCACCCAAAGCCAGCCCTGAAGAGAAGGTTTGCTCTGAAGAAAGACGGGGATCTTGGATTCTTGTCCTAAAACCAGCGGCCTGATTTTCACAAGTTACTTAACCTCTCCATTCCTCCATCTGCAATAGTGGAGGCATTCTATGGGGTCTCATGCGGAAACAATCTGATACAGCATCTGATATCAAATGTAAACAAAGCTGGATATCAGTTAAAGTGGTATAAAAACAACTTTTATTCAGTAATATACTATTGCAACAGGGAAAAAAATCCAGTGTGAACTGAACTCAGTCAACTTTGATTTGTACAAAGGTAACTGTGAGTTTTGAAGGGAGCATAAGCAAGTCAGAATCAGAATTGGGGCAAGCTGAGCTTTGTTAAATCAGGAAAATGCCAGAAGGGTGGGGTTGGCCCACCTGACATCTACCTAGGTTTGCCGATGTTTATGAAGGTAGATTCCACAGAGCCTGACAGACAGGGATCCTGACTTAACATGTTAGCCAAAACAGTCAATGTTTTGTTAGCCTTGAATTTTACTTTAAGGTAGGACTAGGATTATCTAGGGATGCAGATTTGAGCTGTTAGAAACCATTAGGGTTTGTCTATGAGCTGAGGGTAAGGCCAACTGGAGAGGAGGGCTAGAGTTTGGTCAAATCGAAAATCCTTGTCACTGGCACTCAGCACTCAGTAAATTATAGTTTCTTTCCCTTTTTTTAAATGCATATTCCCTCATGTCAAAAAGTGAAATAAGCCCCCTCTCTGGTGGCACAGTGGATAAGGCATCAGCCTGTGAACCCAAAGTCACTGGTTCGATTCCCAGCCAGGGCACATAACCAGGTTGCAAGCCAGGTCTCCAGCCAGGTCTGTAGCTGGAGGCAGGTGAAAGGCAACCATACATTGATGTCTCTCTCCCTCTCTGCCTTTCTCCCTACCCCTCTTTCTAAAAATAATAAATAAAATCTTTGGAAAAAAACTAAGAAGAAAAGATGAAACAAGAAAAATGATCACCTTTTTTTTAAATTCATCTCTTACTTTAAATAATTCCAGTTATAATTAATAAAAGATTCCAAGAAGAGCCACAGTGTGGCACAGTGAAATGGGATTTAAAATTAAATTAAATCCTGATTCCTCAAAAGCAAATTTTATGAAGGAAATCATTATGATATATTTTTAGGCATAAAGAACTTTGAATCTCTTGATCTCTCATTTCATGTTCTTGGTAAATAGGAACATGGCTATTTGACTAAATGACATTTTTAATAAAACAAAATCAAACTCAAAATGTTTTTTAAAATTAGATATTACCTAGCAAAGGGAAGAGAAATGTCTTCTAGGAAAGCTTATGACACCAACTTTATTATTGCATTGTCTCTAAATACTCTTTAATGGAGAAACTGATGAACAAATACTTTATTAAACTTGACAGACTTATTATGAAAGATATATCTGCTAGTTCATGGTTGCTTGGGGCCATTGTTTCTCCAAGAGTCTGTAAGATTCACTTGAGAAAGGTTGTTTAAATTCACATATTCCTGGGTCCAACATACTTGATTCAGTGAATCAAAGACTCTAATGAGAAGACCCTGAAATTTCATTGTTAACAAGCTAATGATTCTTACAAACATTAAAGTTGAACCACCACACCCATGTAATGTCTTATTCACCTGGAAATGGATGACAGATGAGTGATTTAGCAAGATCTGCAATGTGAAAAGCTCAAAAACACAGCCTTTTTCTGCTTCTTTTCTTTCCCGTGGTCAGTCAGCCTCTGCGACTTTGAGTCCACTACCTAAGCAGGGTTTTCTTTTGTTTTTAGGGGGGTGGGTATTTGTTTGTTGTTGTTCCCTAAGTCAAGCACTAGTTCCTATATAAAAAGAAGAGAGGAAAAAATAAAGAAAGGAAGGAAGAAAGGAACCTGAAAGTTGCCACTTGCCTCTTATCCGTGGAAAGAATTCCAACAACCCCCTCCCACTAATTAATTCATATTCTCTCTCTCTCTTTCTCTCTCTCTCTCTCTCGCTCTCCCTTCCTCCCTCCCTTTTTCCCTCCCTCCCTCCCTTTTTCCCTCCCTCCTAGTTCTCTTCTGTCTACACAGAAGGAGGCTAGGCTGTAAGCATATGCCTAAAGAGGCACACAGTTCAATCCTGCCTATCCACCCTCCCTTTGGCTTGAATGTACATGGGAAGTGGATGCTTCTTCTGATCAGCCCCCAACAGCCTGGGCTGGATCATAGGTGTCTTCATCAAGCCACACTCTATCAGGTTTTGATAAATACAAGGGAATGTATTTGCAAAACTGTTAACATTCAGGAATATAATCTGCATCCATAAAATAGAGAATTGCTAACTAGTCCACATGAGGATGAAAGCTGTGGTCTTTCTCTTATCATCACAGGGCTTGTCAAACTGTGTTAACAGTCCAAACATGAGTCTACATCTATTCACATGTCCGCCTTCCTCCCTTGAGCCTTCCATTCCTCTAAGAAACATTATTGAATACAGGATTTCCAGATTATGTGGAGTTACTTCAAAATAAGTTAGAAAGACTGTCAGCATTTTCTAAAATTGTGCCATTGGCATAACCTCTATGTGCAACATTTTTTCATGTGAAAAATGGAGATTTTGAGGATTTAACAGACCCAATGAGTGAAATACCTAGGGCTTCACTTTCACTTTCAGCTACACTGTAGATTGTCAACCTGATTTTACATGAGTCATTGTGGGAAAGTATTGAAAACAGAAATTCATGGACCCCTTCCCAGAGAGTCCAAAAGTGCTTTATAGCTCCTGGTCTTAAACTGTGCCATTTATTCAATGATTTCTTTCCAATGTAAGTGAGTGTAACTCTGAAAATGTGTTCTGCAGTTTTATGCTGGTCCTACTTGCCTCAGTGACTGATTATGGGGACTTGAATCTGTCAGTATTTTGGTGTGAATTTCATTAAACAGAATAATCTTTCTAGAAGGATAAGTAAAGGCATAGTAAAGATCAGATCTTGTAATTCTGTCAGATCTCTTAAGCTTTGAATAATTAGCTTCCCTGAAAAAAATTCAGTTGACATGAAACTTTGAAAACTAATAAGGTACCTACAAAGGTATCCATTGTTTTCAATAAATAAGAATAGTTTTATTGTTGAAAATGTCACAACACTTTTCACAGCCCTCAACACCATTATCTTCGATGTCTAGACCAGAGTCACTATGGGTTTAGCCATTCTGCCTATTCCCATAGCCTGCTTAAATTCCTGTCAGCCAAATTCGCCATTTCTTATGGCCCAGAGCTCTTGTATCAAATGCCTTTCTTTACAGAATGCACAATGACCTGCCAACATAATCTCATAGCTAGTTTTATGTAAAGCTTGGGCACTTACATATTTTTAAACAGCTTACTTTTCCTAGTGTCATCTGTAAGATTTAAAAATTAATCATCAATGGAAATTATTACCATGCTCTACTTAGAATCACCTTTTAAAGTCTCACCCCCCAAAAAAAAAAATCACTGGATACTTAACCATTTATTTTAATCCATTCCCTTAATATATTTGCATTAATTATGCATTTAGATGATAAAATTCTAATAGGACAAAATCTGAGTCTTTAACTCTGACCCTTCAGGTAGCATAGAGTGAATAAATCAGTTGAATAGAAATCTATTGGAGACCTGCTCTGAGCAGAACTAGTTCCTGACCTCAGTGCCTCCTTCATTCTTCTTTTAAAGGAAACAAACATCAAGCAAACAAGCATTTATTATGATACCAAATAGTGATAAATGCTACAAAGAAAGAAGGGAAACAGGTATGTGGCAGTGGGAGGACAGTTTGATATACAAGCATACCTCATTTTATTGTGCTCTTTTATTGCACTTCACAGATAGTGTGTTTTACAAACTGAAGGTTTGTGTTAATCCAAGTGCATGAAGAAGTCATGTCTGAATAAATCATTTGGTGCCATTTTTTCCAATAGCAGTTGCTTACTTGGTGTCTCTATGTCCCATTTTGGTAATTTTCATATTTAAAATTTCTTCATTATTATGTTTGTTACGGTGATCAGTGATGTTGAATTGTTGCAATCTCATGATAAAACTTTCAAAGAATGAGGAGTCGCTGCATAGGATGAAGGAGGTGGTTTCTTGAGATATAATCTACTGCTGGTGAAGATGCTGTGAAGATTGTTGAAATGATAACAAAGGATTTGGAAGATTATATCAACTCAGTTGATAAAGCAATGGCAGGATTTGAGAGGAATGAATCCAATTTTGAAAGAAATTCTGTGGATAAAATGATATCAAACAGCATCTCATGCCATAGAGAAATCGTTCATGAAAGAAAGAGGCAACAACACAGCAAACTTCATTGTTGCCTTATTTAAGAACTGGTCACAGCCACCCCAACCATCAGCATCCCCCCAGTGCTCAGTCAGCAGCCATCAGTATTGAGACAAAATCCTCCACCAGCAGCAGAAAGATTATAGTTCACTGAAGGCTCAGGTGATGATTAGCATATTATTTATCAATAAACTCTCTTTTAATTAAAGTATGTACATTGTTTTTTTAGACAAAATGCTATTGCACATCTAATAAACTACCGTGTAGTGTAACCATAACTTTTTATGCACTAGGAAGCCAAAACAAAATTGTGTGACTAACTTTATTGTGATGTTCACGGTCTTGCAGTGGTCTTGAACCAAACCTGGGATACCTCGAGGTACACCTAGAAATGGAGAAGCAAAGTTTAAATGAAGGCACAAGGCCTCAGTAACGATGCCACCACATTAGTATGCAGACCCTTCCCTTTTTTTTTAAAACTTAGCTCTTTCACCTTAGGATTTTTGTTTGTTTGTTCTTCTCTACTTCATTGTATAAGTTGCTGATTTTGAGTCAATTCCATACATGAAAATATAGACAAAGCTTTTATTGCACCTCTGTGAACTCTCAATTCTGGCAAGTTTATGCCAGGTCCAAAGTTACAACTCTAAGGAGCGCTTTCCAATATACATAATTTTTTTCTTGTCCTAAGAAGACAAGAAAACAACATATTTGGAGAAAACTAGACTGAGCTGAGAACCAAAAGTGCAGCTTCAAATCTTTCTCCTGCACTTCAGACCTTGGGGCTTCACTAGAGAGGGGTGCACTCATTTCTGAGGGAATGCTGGAGGAAGGGGGGATTGAGGGGGTGAGATGAGCTAGTGAGGAGAGTGCCACCAGAAAACAGGGTAGAATGCAATAACATTGGGAGGTGGGAGAAGAGAGGGAGAGGTGTGAGAAGACAGCAAAGAGATAATGAGTTAACTGTGGAAAGAATCTTAGAGCTATAGTGGGTTCACTTCTAGTAATAAGCTCTATTATTAGATTAAAGACAGCAGATTCTGAGTTTTAAAAATCTTTGGTTTTTGTTTGTTTTTTTTTTTTTTTTTTTTTTTTGATCAGCATGTGTCTTGTAAAAAATTATAAAATTGTGTTGCTTTGAAATACAACTCAACAAAGAACAACTCTGTAATGAGAAACATTGTTCACTTGGTGGTGGACAGAAGTGTCAGGTTGTGTCTGTCATTGACTCACTTAATGTTATTATTAATACTTATGTTCTAGATAATTGAATAGCATTCTATGCTCACTGTAGTTTTCTAGGTTAATGATGCCAGACAAAATCACTGTCCTTGGTTTTGTTCAATGAGATCCTTGCCATTCATTATTTACTTTCCATATTTTAGGAACAGTGTACTTGTGGCTGAACTAATCAGACTAATTAGAAGCCCAGTCACATTTTCTCCATGTAAATGTGGCCATCAGGCAGTATGAGTATCTTCAAATAGGACAAAGTTGCTAACATTTTTCTAGTTAGAGATTCAGGACATTTTCTCTTCCAGTTAGTTGTGTTTTTGTTTTGTTTTGTTTTGTTTTTCCCTTGTATTTGTTAAGAAAGGAAGGAAAAGGAAGTAATTTTGCTTTCTAGTTACTTATTACACAGTAAAAAAAAAAAAAAATGTTTTACCCAGTAAGTCACAGCCCAGAAGTCTAGAACTAGCAATCACAGTATAATGTTTGAAAATTATTTGCTATGACTCATAGCACTTTATGGTATTAAAACAGGAAAGCTCTGGAAAAACTATTGCCACTGTTTGTTAGTTTGTTTGCAATCTAGTGATTGAGAAAGTTGTGTAATGTCAGATTTCTGGCAACATGATGTAAACAAGACAAAAATTTCCATTGCTAAATTGTGATAATACTGAAGTGGCAAAGGTTTAAGTCATTTTACAGTCAAGAAAACTAATGGGACTAAAGATTTGACCTTCAAAAGCTTAGATTAATGGAAAGGGAGAAAAATGTTCTTGAGCAGGAATCAAAATTCCTTTAGTAGAATCTGAAAATGTTAATACTCTGATTTGCCCTTGTGTGTGTTAAATGGGGTGACTCATCCATTTATTCAGGGAACATCTTCTGAGTGCCTGAGTGCACAATATGCCTGTATAATGTGCCAATACTGAATGAAAACTTATGTTTTCATTTATAGGACAAGAAGGGTAATCTTGATAACACAAATGGTCTTTATTTGATAGTTTCAGAAAACTGCTGGTCATATTTGTTCTATTAGGAGCTTATAAATTTGGTTAAACTTTGGTGAAATGAGGTTAGCTGTGATTTGACACTTAAAAAAAAAATTTTTTTTTAATTTCTTGGGCCCTGAGGGAGAAGATTTTTAGCCTGACAATATAAGTGGCTGAACTATTTTAAAAGCATACATTAACTTTTTTAAATATTTGGCAACTGATTTGTCTTTTGCAATTAAGATTAAAATGAGTTTCTGATAGAAAATTGACAACAGTGAGATTTTTGAATAGATCTATTTCTATGATAAAAAATTCTCCCTATAACCCTTCTAAGTAGCACAGACAACCTTTTTTTTTTTTTTTTTTTTTTTTTTTTTTTTTTTTTTTTTTTTTTTTTTTTTTTTTTTTTTTTTACATTAAGCTAGAAACTTGCTGAATCCTTTCAAGGCCTGAGATACTATATAACTAAACAGCATGTCTAACAAGAGTATTAGAAGCAGAAAGACTCTTTGAAATAATATATCCATTCAACAATCCAACACCCAGAAAGACAGCAGGTGCACAAGGGATGAATTTTCATACTAACAAAAGTTTAGGCAGTTAGGCAGAAGTAATTTAGAATTCTGTATCTATTAGCTCCTAGTTCAAAGATCCTTATTTCACATGATGCACTTACTTCTCGCTACTCTGTGCATATTAATGATGAGTAAGTCGTTCAAGCTTTATAAAGTATTAGTTGTGGGAAAGAGATGAATTTCATTTATTTTCTTTAAAATAATATATTCCAGCCCTGGCTGGTGGCACAATGGATAAGGCACCAGCCTGAGAACCCAAAGTTCGCTGGTTCAATTCCCCAGCCAGGGCACATAACCAACCAGGTTGCAAGCCAGGTCTCCAGCCAGGTCTGTAGCTGGAGGCAGGTGAAAGGCAACCATACATTGATGTCTCTCTCCCTCTCTGCCTTTCTCCCTTCCCCTCTCTCTAAAAATAATAAATAAAACCTTTTTTAAATGTTTTTAAATAAAATAATATATTTCAATAAATGAGGTTCTCTGCTCATAAATAAGTTATAAAAAATGTCCAGTGACTTTTCCATCACCTTGTACCTCTTTAGAAAACATATTTACCTTGTTTTTGTTCCTTTTATGTCCATTTTACTTCCAAAAAATTCTTACTGGGTTAGTTGTCTGTGGCATCTATCAGAGTTTAAGTTGTGAACTAAGACAACTTTTGATATAAATTATCTGACTTTTGTGAATTCTTTATTAAGGAAGTCCAAAAGAGGATAATTGTTCATATTTAACTGTTGTTTCCTCCCAGTGGCAACAGAGATCTTTTTAAATTAATGTTTATTAAGCAGCTGATGTTGGGGGAGGAAAGGAAATTACTAAAATGTCTATCCACTTAGTTTTCTATGTGTAAATAACCTCTTTGCTTATTTATTTTGTTTCTGGCTAACATTAAAATGAGGTCACTTTGAGTTATGCATTAAAACACTTGTCATAATTTTTAGATTTTCTTCTCTTATTTTTTCCCCTTCATTACCCTCAGACAGCATTAGCCAGAAGGTGACTTTTCTGATTTGAAAGTATAAAATTGGAGGATTAAAATGAATTTATCTACTTTTGGGGAAAAATGTGTTATATTTGTGGTTTCAGGACATTTTAATATCTTACTATGAACTCTGAATTTCATTTTCCCCTTAGATAAACAGCTGCACCTTCTAAGGTCTATAGAGACCTTTACCTTGGAGTCTGCTGTGCATCAGAAACTGGCATTTACCAAACCCTGCTCTTTATTTTTTAAAGATATGCCATTCACTTTGCCCTGTCTTCTCTCTTTCTACAGTTTATACTTTTCCTCTTCCCCAGCCCATCTCAATCTCCATAAAACATGACCACTATTATTCACCATCTTTATAGATGAGGAAATGAAGATTCAGAGAAGTTAAGAAACCTGCCTGCAGTCACAGTTTGTAGTGCAGAAGCCAGATTTTGAATACAAGCAGACTAACGCCAGAGCCCAAGTTCTGACTGCAGCATTACTAACTCTGTCACCTTATGCAACTTACTTAAATCCCCTGACCTCAGCCTCCCTGTCTGTCAAGGTGCTGTAATACCTGTCTCATGGAGTTGAAAGAGTTAAGTGAGTTAACACTTACATGTAACTCATAACAGTTAAAACTGTCAAGACAATAGTGGTAAAGATTTTGATAAGAAGATGAATAACATTGATTTCTAATATGATTGATACATTGACTAATTAGGACGGATCACACCTAAGAGAAACCAGTCCCACTCCATGAAAAAAAAAGTTTCATCTTCCTAGGGGAGTCTCTGATTTCAGCTAAAAGTGCTGTAAGGGTTTCTTGCTTTGTGCCTCTAAACTATCTGTATTCAAGAGAATTGTTCTAAAGAAGAGTCTGCAGAAAAGCGTAGTCTTTGCTCTCATTCTAAGTGTCTACACAGAACTGGTGTTACCTGTTTAATATTCTTTATCCACTGTACCTGGGCATGTAGCACAGACAGGCATAGCATGTGCCCTCAGTCTTTACAAGGTAGCTGCAGGAACTAAGCAATAATTAAAATTGAAACACAAGCCCTGGCTGGTGGCACAGTGGATAAGGCACCGGCCTGCAAACCCAAAGGTCACTGGTTCAATTCCCAGTCAGGGCACATAACCAGGTTGCAAGCCAGGTCTCCAACCAGGTCTGTAGCTGGAGGCAGGTGAAGGCAACCATACATGGGAAAAATAATTGAAACACAGGTATGTGAACACATTCTTTATCTTCTGTATGAGGAAATACTTTTCAATGGGAGAAAAATATATTGCCATAAGCCAACTGAAACTCTTCTTTACCAGTACTTTTATAAAGGCTAGTTTCTGATGATTCTATGGTCACTAAAGTCTGAAAAACAGTGCTTTAATCTTTACTGTTTATCATTTTAAATAATCTGACCAGCGGATTTCTGAGAGGCATGTATAAAATCTCTCAAAATGATTTTTGACTCTTTACACTTAATGTTTTTGCTTCATAGTTAAAAAGTTGTTTTATGTTTATGAGTTTTATATCGTTGTGGATTAAATCTTTTTATCTATGCTGAAATATCCCTTTTAATCCTATTTAATATTCTTTACCATAAATTCTATGTTTCTTTACTTCCTTTCTTCCTTTTATTATTAGTCTGGTATATTTTTAAAATCCACTTATTACAATAGCTTTCTGTATCATTTAGTTTTAAATATGTCTTTTACAAACAGTCATTTTGTTGTCTTGATTTTTCTTATTTCATATGAAGCAGGAGGCCCTATATTTTAAACAGGAAATTTTGTCCATTCAAATTTCTTGTGATAACTCATGTTTGAGATCATAATTTTATTTATAATTCTTTTTTCTTTTCTTTTAGTGTTTTCAATTTTTCTGCCTAATGTTCAAGTATCTTATTGCTAGCCCTATAGGAGTCCCAGTATCTTTATCATACTCATCTATGTACGATTTTTCCTTATCTGTATCCTTCCCTAGTTAAGAACATTAACACATTTTTACTTCCTTTCTACAACCTTCATTTCCCATTCCCACTTGGTCTCACATGTAGATAATCTGGGATCAATTACTCACAGTTATGTACATTTAACCTGTTACTTTATTCATCACTATTTTTCCTAGTCAACATTCTTTTTCTTAGACACATGCCTTGTTTTGCCAGAATACAACCCCGTGCCTCTTTCAAGAAAAAGGCTAGTGTAACTGGCATAAAATTATGGTTCAAAAACAACGTCCACCTGAATTTTGAATACATCCCCTATTATATTCAGGAGTCTTGAGAAAAGCAATCCTCAAGTTTTCTTCCTTTGTAAGTCACATGTCTGTTCTGCCTAGAAGCCCCCAGAAGTTCATTTATCCTTGCTTCCTGAAGTATCGGCATAATGTGTGACCTGAGTCTCTTCACTCATTCTTCTTGGCACTAACAAGATCCTTTTCACCTAAACACTTGTGTCTCCTAAGCTGTTTTATGGTAATTAAATTATTTACTTTACACATACTACCTTTGTTTATATAATTCAATAAAACAGATATTGGAACTTGGAGAATTATCCCCAAATTTTTTACTTTTTTTCTTACACTTGATATCATTGTTCATTAATGCTATGTTTAGGAGGTTTTCTCCCCCTTCCATCTTCCAGCTCAATAATTCACAATTCACTACTTCTCTTATATCTCAGATAAAAGCTATAACACGTAATACATATTCAGCCAACTTTTTGGTATTTTAATATTCATGATTTAAATTTTTAAGATCTCTATTATTTATCAATTAATATAATTTCAGTGCATGCAATATTCTAATTTGTGTAAAGATAATAATCTCATTTAATATAGCCTTTGGTTTGCTCTTTTATACATGTTTTCTAAGGTTGAGCATTGTCTTTCTTTTTTTTATTTTTTATTTATTATTATTTTTAGAAAGAGGGGGAGGGAGAGAGGCAGAGAGGGAGAGAGACATCCATGTATGGTTGCATTTCACCTGCCTCCAGCCACAGACCTGACTGGAGACCTGGTTTGCAACCTGGTTATGTGCCCTGGCTGGGGAATCGAACCTGCGACCTTTGGGTTCGCAGGCCGACACCTTATCCACTGTGCTACCAGCCAGGGCCTGTCTTTCTTTTTTGATGGTACTCATTTTTAGGGGCTGTTTAGTTATCCTGGCTCTCTGCTCATATTTGTGTTTGCAAATGTATGTTTGCATCCTTAAAGATATAAGTTCTGATTACATCTGGTTCAGGGGAAGCAGACTTGGCCCAGCTGCCAATCAGTATGCCTTCTAGGGCAGCACTAGCTCCCCGGGCCTTCTCATTTTCAGCTCTATTCACTACTTTATCCTGGGGCAAATATGCTTACATTGAGTCCCTCCAGCACTGCCTAAATAGCTCTCCAGTTGACCTGGCTGGGATTTCCTACATGAGTCCTTGCTATTCCTGCCTCTGTTGCCCTAGCACCATGCTCCTCTGCAGCAGACAGCTTTGGGGGCACGATTTATCCAGCTTATTGCTCTTTCAGTCTGATTACTTTTGCTTTACATCTCTGAGACTTCTTAAACTTTTCCTGCTGGTGATAGTATTTTCTTTTCTCTTCTTTCCATTTTTAAATTTTTTTGGTGATATTTGTGAGGGAGTTAAAAAATGTTTCCGTAATTTCCCAGGGTTTGGAGCCAAAGAAGTGGTAGACGCAGGTGAAATGTTTACCATCAGTAACCAATTTCCTACCCACACCTGACATAACTCACCAAATTAATTTAAAGGGCATACATTCTAATTTTGTGAGCAAAATAATTTTAAATTCTTTTCAAACTATTTATTACCCATTTTATAAGGACTTCTCTGTGATTTCATTTTGGGGGGGTTGTTTTTTGTTTTGGGGGCTTTTTGTTATTGCTTTAATCATTTTTTTAATTTTTTTTCTCTTAAACATATTTTATTTATTTTGCTATTACAGTTGTCCCAATTTTCCCCCCATTACCCACTTCCACCCAGTACCTCATTTCCTCCAGCAATGCCCCCCTTAGTTCATGTCCCTGTGTCATGCATGTAAGTTCTTTGGCTTCTCCATTTCCTTTACTCTTCTTAACATCCTCCTGTCTATTCTGTAACCACCAATGTGTACTTTTTTTTTTTTCTTTCACATCCAGACAATTCACTATTTAATTACTGCCTTTTGTCAGTTTCTCAAATCATATTAATACAAAGTTTACTTTTCATTATTTTAAAATGCCTACTTTAACTCATTTGTTTAAAGAACTACTCTTTTAAGTAATATGAATTGCAATATTATCAAAGACATGCAAAAATACATTTACATACAGATTTTTAAATATTTAAAGACAGGGATTTTGAAGAGTTAATACAAAAAAATTTTAAATATGCCAATAGCTTATATAATTATTACATGTTAAATGATAATATTTTAGATATATTGTAGCAAATTAAGCAGTTTTTTTCTTCTTTAATACTTATTTTATCTGGAATGCTATTTTTGTGAAATATATCACAGAAATGGTGTATTGCAGAACTCACTTTTGTGAAAATTGTCCTAGAGACAGTGCCAAACCCATAGTAAAAAATGAATTTGGTTTTTGAGGCAGATCCTTCCCCTTCCAATAATACAGCTCAACTTTATTTTGAGCTACTGGAACTACAACTTATTCTTTTTGGAGTTTCCCATCTTAAATAGTAGATAAACTTATTTATTTATTTATGGCTGTGCACAGGTCTTACTTCTTTCAATACCCTCTGTTTTTCCTCTACATGTGTTTTACAAGTTGAAGCCTTCAGAAATAATGGCACTTGCAGTGCTCAGCTGGTCCCCGGAATAGAAATTATTATGTCTAGTAAGTTAAGGTAAAAAAATAAAAATCCCTAGGATTTAAATATTTTTGTAGAATAGTATGCTAGCTATTTTTTTAAACTTGTGGTTGAACTTCCTATGTGGTCCTAAAGTAACCCCTGAACTATTTAAGAGTGATTTGAGGTAGAGATTAGGTATGTTCACATTTCAATAATAAAGTTTACTGTAGCATTAATTCTTTTTCCCAAGCATCCCCAGTTTGGGGGCCTTCATAACTGGACATGAATATTTCCATGATTTAGTTGAAAGGAATCTAATCTAATTTACATGCTGACATGAGAATATGTATTGCCTATATACACAAATCATATAGTTTAGTGGTTTGCAACTTCCATCCAAATTTGTCTTCATTCTCAGCATCTTTTCTAACCTAAAGATTGACTGATTTCACAATATATCAACAGCCAGGGGTTGCTAGTTAAAACATAAATTGCTAACAAAAATCTATATATTACACACCCACAAATAAGCACATATTTTGTAGCAGTGAATAAGAAAGATAGCATGTCTTCTATGTAACATACATCCACATTTTCTTACTTTTTTCTTCTTCCTTAACTGCATTTGATTTTTCTGAGTTACTGCAAATAACATGATGTTCCCATATTGTGAAATAATTCCAATCTAAGAAAACTTAACCTGCAATAATGTAAATACAAGTAATATACAAAATTATACCTTACTTAGTATAAAAATCTATTTATAACAAGATCATTTTAAAGCACTCATAAGTTAAAGTTGGTTCTTATCCATTCAGCTACCCTATGTCTTTTGATTGGTGCATTTAATCCATTAACCATTAAGGTTATTATTGATAGGTACTTATTATCTATTTTTCCTTTTGTACCTGTGTTATTCACTGTCTCTGTTTCTTCATCTTCTTAAAGCAGACCCTTTAGCATCTCTTGCAATGCTGGTTTTGTGGAGATGTATTCTTTTAGCCTTCCTTTGGAAACTCCTTATTTCACCTTCCATTTTGAATGAGAGCCTTGCTGGGTACAGTATTCTTGGTTGCAGGCCTTTGTTTTTCATTACTTGAATTTTTTTTTTTTTTTTTGTCATTCCCTTCTGGCTTGTGTTTCTGTGGAGAAATCAGCTGATAACCTTATTGGAGCCCCCTTGTACATTATTAGCCATTTCTCTCTTGTTGCTTTTAGGATTCTCTCCTTGTCTTTGAAATTTGCCATTTTCATTATGATGTGTCTTGGAGTTGGTCTGTTTGGGTTCATCTCCCTTGGGACCCTCTGTGCTTCTGGGCTTGCATGACATTTTCTCTCCTCAAGTTAGGGAAGTTTTCAATTATTACTTTTTCAAAGAGGTTTTCTATCCCTTTCTCCTCTTCTTCTCATTCTGGTATCCCTATGATATGGATATTATGTTTCATGTTGTCCTGCATCTCTTTTAAAACCCCTTCATTCTTTTTCAGTCTTTTTTCCTTTTGTTGCTCTGCCTGGGAATTTTTTCTACATTGACCTCCACCTCACTGATCCTCTGCTTTCTCTAGCCTGCTTTTGATTCCTTCTACTGTATTCTTCAGTTCAGAAATTATATTCTTCATTTCCTCCTGGCTCTTATTGATGGTGTCTATGTCCTTTTCAATGCTTGTGTAGTTCTCAGTAAGTTCCTTGTAGCTTCCCTGGAGTTCTTTGTAGTTCCCCTGGAGTTGTTTGTAGTTTTCTTTGAACCCTCTGAGCTCATTGAGCTTCTCTACCATCATTATTGTGAATTCCATGTCTGATAGTGTGCTTGCCTCTATCTTATTTTGCACTCTTCCTGGGGATTCCTCCTTTCCATTTGCTGAGAGTTTCCCCATATTTGGTGACTCTCATTTGTTTGCTTCTTGGATTGGTCTGCTTTGACTTGCTGCCTTAGTGGTGTGACCTTCTGTGGTGTAGGGGTGTGGTGTGGTGTGGTGTGGTGTAGTGTAGGGGTGCTGGCTCAACGCTTGGTGACATCAGCTTGTGACCCAGTCTGGACCAAGTCAGCCAGTTGGAGACTACCAGAGATCCACTGTGTTTGTCTCCTTTAGTTGTTAATCCAATCAGTCTGTGATCAATGGTCAGTTTTAGGCACCTCTGGGTGGGGCAGATTAATTCAGTTGTTAATCCAATCAACGTGTGGTCTGAGGTCAGGTTTAGGCACTGCTGGGTGGGGCTGTGGCTTCCTCTCAGGCTTCTGCCCTTTGGAGAAATGTGGTCTGCTGGCTGTGTGGGGGATGGGTCAGCACTGGACTCACACGCTGCTCCCTCAACTCTTTCCCTAAAGCCACTGACCCCCAACTTTCCTCAAGCATCTCTAGTCCACTCCCCTTTCTCTGTTGGAGCCCAGGGTAGGTGGGTGCCCCTGTATTTTCATGCAAGGTTCCTTTAAGAACTGTGTCTGTAGCTCTTTCAAGCTGGCTAAACCTAGTGGCTTTTTGCTTTTCACAGCTGGATGCTGTTTTACTCTCAGCTGTGTTGCTGTAGGCTGGGTAGGCCAGTTGCAGGTTTAGATTCCACCTTTCTTGGGTGGAACCCTGGCTGCTGAGATGTTTCTCTGTCCCTTCATCTGCAGCCCTTGGGAGCCCCACCAGCCCTCTTGCAATTCCACACTTACTACCAGTCACATTATGATGAAGCGGCATCTTCTGTTCTGTCCATGTTATAAGGCTTCTCTCCAGTTGGTGTTCTATTGGTTATTCTGGATGATTTCTCCACAATTAAGTTGTAATTTCAGTTTGGTGTTGGGAGGAGGTGGTATAGCTCCACTTACTCCTCCACCATCTTGGTTCTCTGATTCTGTTCTTATGTACATCATCAAATTTCATATAGGAATCCATAGGAATCCACAGAATAGGTTATAAAATAAAATTATTTAATAATATAATACCTAAAAATATAATATCAGGGAATGGCAAATATTAAAGATGTTTAAAACTACTCTTCTATCATTCATTTCCTACCATCTTCATTGTTTTCTGGTCACAATGTTTTAAAACCTAGATTGTTAGTCACTGATTGTTACACAGAGTTTAATTGTTTTTTCTGACCCCTGTTTCTTAGCTTATATCTCAGAAAATAAGGAACTGTTCCATATCCATCATATTTTGGGGAATTGTTATTTATCTAGAAACTGACTTTATTTTAACTTCCTTATACCAGAATCATATTACTTTCCAAAACTGATACCCTTTTCAAAATATATCATAACTATATGATTTCTCAAGAGGTATTAAACATATGGGGTATTTAGCTGTTGTGGAAGAAATCAGAATAGAATGTGAACTTAAGAACTGATGAACTGAATAAAAATGTAGTGAACATGAATATTCTGACACAGGAGACATAGAGATTCTGATGTGCACAAAATACACACAGTCACAGATTAGGATACCACATGAAAAGCAAATAAAGAGATGTTGTTCAATATTACTTGTCCATTACAGACTCGTCAATCCCTAATATATGATTCTCAGTATAATCTGTAAAGTAAACTGAGGGACCTCTCTTTGATTTATTCAAGAAATATTTATTAAGTACCTATTATAAACCAAGTCCTTCAGATGCTTTATCTCACCAGGAATTTAAAGAGAAAATTTTTTTGCCATGGAAGAACTTACATTTATTCAGGATAATAATAATACCCATTTCATAAACAGTCATGTGTGGCAGGTGATATAGCTATATCGCATAGAGTTTTCAAATAAATCATGTAATAGGAATATTATTAACCCCTAAAGGACATTAAAACTCAGAAAGGCTATGAAAGTTGTTAAGCCATGCAGCCCACATGCGAAACTAAGTCTAACTCCAGAATGTGTGTTTTTGGCACAAACAACACTTCCTTCATATTCTGCTCTTCTAATAACAAGACAGACAACAAACTTTCAAATCACTTAATTTCTAGTGCTTTATTTCCTTACACGTACCTGTGGAAATTGGTTTGGATAGTTTCTAAAGTCCTTTCTAGCTCTCAGGTTTCAAACATTTGCCACATTAGTTGTTGTTTTGCTAATACACAGTAGATGGCAGTGTAGAGCAAAAAAACCAGTTAATCATGTTCCTTCTTGACCCTATGATTCCATAAATAATGATTTCTCTTTATTTATAATTTTAGGATCCAATCACTAAAGAAGTAAAAACTTTTTTATACTTAATATATGTTGAATATTTTATTATATGTGTTAAAAATACATAATTGTGCATAATATTTATCTATATCTACATGTAACCTAATCTTATAAATTACTTGTGTTATTGTTGATAATCTGGGAATCAGAAGATTAAAGTTATGGCATCAAAAGTAAACATATGTAAAACATAACAATATACACACTATATACCTATAGATATATGTACAAACATAAATATATATCATAATATATATGACTTAAATCATTCTAAAACACAGAGTGCATCATTTACTCATTTATTCAATATTTATCAAACACCTATTAAGTGCAGCACTATTACAGGGCTATAGATTCAGTAGTAAACAGACAACTAATCTTGCTGTTGTCAAACTTATGTTACATTGAGGAGACAACATACTATTGAATAAAAACAGAGTACAATAATAATATAGTATTCCAGATAATATTAAATATAAAGGAAAAAATCTGAGAAGACAAATATAAATATGTGGAAAAGGAAGTGGTTATATCTTATTTTATACATCATGTATTTTCAATAGACAGAGATTATGATAAGAGCTGATTAGAGAGCGTAAAAGATATACAAATTATGTCTTTTAATCCAACTGGGGATGAGTTAGTAAAGAAACAAAGGCAGGACCCAAGTACTGGGTTGTGTGGTATGGAAAACCTCTATGGCATATCATTTCTATAGAACATCAGATTAAGGGCAACAAGGTTTTGAAGTGTCGATGCTACTAGTTCTTAAAAGACTAGGTAAGTTTTAGATTCATAAGGCTATTCCAGATAAGAGAAATTACATGGGAAAAAATGAATGCAAAATTTTTCTTCTATATTTTACATATTCAGATAAATGAAAGATTTTCCTTCTATGCAGCATTGCCTAAGTTTATGTGCGGTTGCTCTTTCACTTCTTTGGGCTTGAGATATAAAGCCATTCCTGGACAATAAAGGCGAAGACCAATCCCCCAGAGATTGTAGCAAACTCCAACCTGAATACTGGTAGGAGAGAACATGTAATATGGCTCCAATGACTTTAGCCATGGCTTTTCTCCCACTGGAGAAATTCTACTCTTTCTATTTCCTGGAGACTTGTATTTAGATACCACATTTATTCATAATGTATAGACTCTAAGTCCCCAATTTTCTATTAGGTTTTAGTTTACTTATTTGTCAAACTTAGAAAAAGCATTCAGTATCCAAGGATGAATGTTTCCAAAGAAGTATGTATAGTATGCCAGATGGTAATATATACGAGAAAATAAGCTCCTAGTCAGCCTCTTTAATCAGCTACCAAATTCATTTCACATTTAGTCCATTGTTCACCTGCATATGCTGTAAATGAGGGACATGCTAAGGTGTGTTGGGCTCAGATAGCTAGGGAAATCCACCAAAATTAAAAGGGCTCTGGAGATTCTTTGGATGTCCTTGCCTGAGTTGGGTCAGGATATTTGAAACCACATGAGACACCCATGTATTTGTTAGTAAACATCTCAATTCTTGGTGGCCCGTGGGGATCTCAGACTCTCTAGAATTCTCCAGAATATACAAGTTGTCAGACTGCAGTCCCAGATGACAGTATGCACTTTGGTTTCAGTGACAAAATTAAAATTCCTTAAACTCTAAAGTTTTCTTATTAGCACATCAACTGTTAGCTTCCCTTAGGATTATACTATCCAAGTAAGACCAATGCTAATATTGGTATTGATAACTTATAAGCACCAAGTGTGTGGTCATAAAAATGCACCACTTACATCACCGGTTGCCAGAACCTGCCTTTCTGAGGGTCCTGCTTCTTGCTTTGGACCCACCACCACATTTGTGCCAAGCCTGTTCTTCCCAGTGCTGCTGCTGGCTAATGACTCAGGACACCAGGAGCAGGGTGGCAGGCCCACCCAGCAAACTGATGCACCCTCCTGGATGCTTTGGCTTGTGGCCCTTTCACCATTCTGCCCAAACTTTTTTCAGACATGCCTTTGCAGTGAGAGGCTCTGCCTTCCTTTCCACTGTCCTTCCAGAAATGTCAGATCTGCTATAAAATCTGGCCTCCCCACCTTCTCCTGCCCCTCCTGCATAAACCTCAGGTATATCTAATCTCATCTTTGGTGTCTTCCTCACCTGAATCAACACATCCTATGACTGTGTATCTGTTTTTAACGTGAAGACAGTCAATCAACTTGTTTTCCTATCTTTCCAAGACTTACATACTCTTTAGTATAGGATAGACCACCTCTGTGAAAGCTGCCATCTCTGGCTGACACTGGCAGCATCACCTGTGGCAACAGTGGGATGACAATGATGTACCCATCAGCATGTCTGCCCTTTCTTATTTAGACAGTGTCATTCTAAGTGATCTTGGACTTTGATGTTTTTCTTGTAATGGCTCACTTAACTGGCACCTCTGATGGTATTAGGGACACATGGGTGATATATATACATCTCTTCTACATGTGGTAGCATTAGTGTTGTTCATCAAATATTGCCAGTTCTCCCTCCAAGTTCATGGTAGAATTACATGTCCCCTTTAAAGTTAGTTGTGACCATGTGACTTGCTCTTGCCAACAAAACATGAGCAAAAGTACTATATCATTCATGAGAAGACCTCTGAGGGGCCAATATGCAGTCCCAAATCTCTTCCCACTGCTATGCAAAACCTGGAAACATGTCCAGATGAAACCTTTGTCAACCTGTGACCCTCAGTGACCAATGAGCAGAGTGACCCTGCCACTTCCCTGGTGTCATGTGAGCAAGAAATTAGCTTGCGTTGTATTAGTCCTTGGGATGTTTGGAAATATTTGCCATCATAGTGTATGCTGACACATACCTCTCCCCATAAAAAGCTTCATGAGCCCTGGCTGGTGGCACAGTGGATAAGGTGCAAGCCTGCAAACCAAAGGTCAATGGTTCAATTCCCCAGACAGGACACATAATTAGGTTGCAAGCCAGGTCTCCAGCCAGGTCTGTAGCTGGAGGCAGTTGAAAAAGGCAACCATACACTGATGTCACTCTCCCTGTCTACCTCTCCCCCTTCTCCTCTCTCTAAAAGTAATAAAATAAAATCTTTAAAAAAAGAAGCTTCGTGAAAGTTGATAAACTTTCTATTCTTAAAGCACATAAAATAATACTTCAGGATCAATACTTATTTAAAGATTATTAAAATCATATAATCTGATTCCAGCCTGATTTAAGGTTTTAATACATACCATAAAAATATAATGTTAAATATATATATACAGTACTTAAACCTAAAGGATCAGAGAGCAAGTGAGAAAGTTATTCATTCTACAAACCAAGTGAAAAAATCACTCAAGGGCAAATGGCATAGAAAATACCAGAGTGACAGTCCCATGTCCAATTGACCTCACCCCAGTGGTATCAGGATGCTCTGCTTAAGATAATTAAAGAGTTATAAGTGACTTTTAAGTATCTTTCACACTGTTGCTTTAAAATAATCATGGTGCCATAAAAATCACTTTTAAGAGTTATCTACATGTATAGATTCTACATAAAAATTAAAAATTACATATTTTAACTATTTTAATTGTGTGCTGCTAAATGCCAGACTTTTTATGATCATTCCAGAAATAAGATAAATAGAAAAATGAATTGGTCAAGATGTGGTACATTTGAATTTTGCCCAGGAGCTTGGCATTTTAAAAAAGCATACTGACTCTAATGGATTGAAGGACGCTGACCCTAAAAGCAAACTCTGAACTGCAGTTTTAAGGACATGGGCTGTTTAGCAAAGTCATATTGGTGTATGAAAAAAAGATAAGAAACAAACATATAGCAACACATTTTGGTGATTCTAATTAAATATGACACCTGACTGGTGGCACAGT
This sequence comes from Noctilio leporinus, assembly GCA_004026585.1. NCBI lineage: Eukaryota > Metazoa > Chordata > Mammalia > Chiroptera > Noctilionidae > Noctilio > Noctilio leporinus. The sequence goes on from PVIW01004359.1 coordinate 121,054, forward strand.
GGATTAGGCGCTGGCCTGTGAACCCAAAGGTCGCTGTCTCAATTCTCCATCCAGGGCACATAACCAGGTTGCAAGCCAGGTCTCCAGCCAGGTCTGTAGCTGGAGGCAGGTGAAAGGCAACCATACATTGATGTTTCTCTCCCACTCTACCTTTCTCCCTTCCCCTCTCTGAAAGTAATAAATAAAATCTTTAAAAATAATAAGAATAAATAAATAAAAATAAATATAACAGATGATAAAAGGTGGAATCTTCTCCATAAAAGGTGGTGGAGAAGAAAATGCCTCGGTACAGCTTCCGTCATAAATCAAAGTCTCCAAGTGTTCCGTAGAAAATGTTTCAAGAACTCCCTGCTGTTTCTGTGAGGGTTTAGTAATGATCTCACATCCTTCCAAAATAAGAGACGAATGATTTCATCTTCTCACTTCCCACTTGGGTTCATGGATTAAAGAAATATTTAATGATAGAGAAATCAACACTTTAGAGTTCTGTGCATTATTTTTTGTCACTTTTTCAGAACTTGTAATATGCAAGGCTATCTTGCGAGCATTAATCTGTAATTGGCATTACTAAGATTTTAGAAATGGTGCAAGTTTCCATTGAATTGTCGTTAAAGTGCATTGAATCATATTAGCAATAATAAGGCTTGGTTTAGGGAAACAAAGGAAAAAATCAACAGATGGGACTACATCGAATTAAAAAGCTTCTGCCCAGCTAAAGAAACCATCATCAAAATGTAAAGGTCAAGAACCTAGTATAAAGGAACCATGGACATGGACAACAGGTGGGATTGACTTTGGGGGGAATGGGTGGGTGGGGAGGGGGACAGAGGGGAGCAAAAAAGGGGATGGATGTAATACAACAACAGTAAAATTAAAAAAAAAAAATGTAAAGGGAACCAACTGTATAGGAGAACCTAAATCCGACAAGGGTTTAATCTCCAAACTGTATCAAGAGCTAATACTACCCAACACCAGAAATACAAACAATCCAATTTTTAAAATGGGCAAAAAACATAAACAGACACTTCTCCAAGGAGTACTTACAAGTGGCCATAGACATATGAAAAAATGCTCAACATGACTAGCCATCAGAGAGATGCAGATTAAAGCCACAATGGGATACCACCTCACACCTGTCAAAATGGCCATCATCAACAAATCAACAATAAGTGCTGGTGAGGATGCAGAGCAAAGGGAACCCTGGTGCACCACTGGAGGGAATGCAGACTGGTGCAGCCGCTATGGAAAACAATATGGAATTTTTTTAAATTAAAAATGGAACTGCCTTTTGACCTAGTCATTCCACTGGAAATATACCTAAAGAATCCCAAAATGCCAATTCAGAAGAATTTATGCACCCCTATGTTCATAGCTACTCTGTTTACAATAGCCAAGATTTAGATACAGCCTAAGTACCCATCAATAGATGAGTGCATTTAAAAACTGTGGTGCATTTACATAATAGGATACTACAAAGCTGAATAAAAAAGGAATTTTTACCTTTTGCAAACAGCGTGGATGGAACTGGAGACTATCATGCTAAGGGAAGTAAACCAGTCAGTGGAAGACATACCATATGATCTCATGTGTAAGTGAAATCTAATAAGCAAAGCAAACTAATGAGCAAAATAGAACAGGAGGCATCGAATCATGGAACAGACTAACATCTGTAAGAGGGGAATAGAGGGCACTAGATGAAAGAAGGTGAAGGAAATAGTCAAAAGACATGTATAAATGGCCCATAGACATGGACAATGATGTGAGAATTAACTGGGGGAATGAGGTGGGTAGGCTGGGTAGAGGAGGGCAAAGAGGGGAAAATTGGGACAACTATAATAGCATAAACAATAAAATATTTAAATGTAAAAATAAGACTCACTTTTGGTTCCAGCTATAAACTTTGCTAAAGCTATTTTAACTTATGTGAAAGTTTCTTTTCTGTAAAATTAGGATGAAAATAATAGCTGCCCTACTTATACCTCATAAATATGCTCTGAAGGTAGAATAAGATCTGTAAATAAATAAATTTGCCTACTCTACAATTCCAGAAAAATCTAAAGAGTTATATAAATGTGCGTATAATATTAATGCTCACTCTCCTGACTTGAAATGATTTTTTTCCTCCTAATGTTTTCAATAAGAGAGCTGAAAATATTAGCCCACGTGGCCTCTGCAGGGATAGCTGTGCTCACAGAGAAACAGGGCAGGAAAGAATGTACGGGGACTTGGCACTGGACCCACCTTCTTAGGCAGATGTGTAGAAGCCAGTTATCACACGTTATTGTAATTGTTTATTTAACTCTCTGTCTCCCCTTGCTAGAGTAGAGACTATGTCTGTTTTAACAACTTGTATCACTGGCATCAAGCATAGGATCTGGTCTAGATTAAGTCCTTAATAAAAATGAATAAATAAATGAAAAGATGGATGGGTGGGTGGGTACCTGGGTGGATGAGTGGATGGGTGGATAACCCCAGAGTCAGTTATGGCTACAGTCAAGAGAAAAGTAAAAACCCATCCAACTCCATGGTTATAATAGGGTATCCTAAAAAAGACTGCAAGGTTAGTACTCAGTAGTGTAGCCTACTAGGCAATCCACATCTGCAGTCTGTCCCTTGGTAACATGCTACAGACAAAGACTGACTGACAAAAGCAAGAAAGACCTCAAAACAGACTGGAGATTATCAGATCAAACTCAGAAATAAGACTAAAGCAGATGCCCCAGTTCCCAGAAGGGATGGACATGCTTACAAATTTATTAGAATTCCATAGGCTGAAAGATACAAAATTCCGTAGTTAGAGTTCAGAGCCCTGAGGGAAGTCAGGTTTGGGCCAGCCAAGGGCATAATTTTGAATACAGGGAAATGATGGGAGGCTGACCAGGGAATCATTTAAGAGCACCAAGGCCCCAGATGTGACCATTAGCATGAGTGGTGGGTCCCAACAGAAGCCACTTTCTTGGCTCAGGAATTGGGTGGGATGAAGTTGGCTGGAGAACAGCATCAGCAAGGATGGCTGTACAGAGCCAAGTACAGGCCAGTGAGTGGCACGATCATCTGCTCCTCATGCATCAAGCTTTTCATTTCGTTACCAGATTAAAGGTTATATGTGGGCTAATGGCTTACAAAGGAAAGAAACATTTTTTTAAATTATACACCTAGGTGGTGTGGCTCAGTGGATTGGTGCTGGCCTGTGAACTCAAAGGTCACTGGTTCGATTCCCAGTCAGGACACATCACCAGGTTGCAAGCCAGGTCTCCAGCCAGGTCTGTAGCTGGAAGCAGATGAAAAATAACCATACATTGATGTTTCTCACCCTTCCTTCTGTCTTGCCCTTCTCTCTGAAAAGAATGAATAAAATTTTAAAAGAAAAAAAAAATATATATATATATATACAAGTAGTCCTCAGATTACAGAGTATGCCTTATATTAAAAAAAGGTGTTATATAAACAGTGGCAAATGTCCGCTCTTCTTTTTCAGCCCCAAGGCAGTCTTTTACTGCTGTGTTTACCTTAACAACTAATATTCAGACTTCCCATAATTATTGGCACTTACAGTCAAAATTGTCTGCACATTCACCTCTGGTTTGGTGAAGGATGGACTTAGCAAAGACCATAAATTTATCAGATCCCAGTTTCCAGGTCATCAGTCCACCCACACTCTAGGATATGTTTGACTATCAAAGGAAAAAATAAAATTATCAGAATTTGACTTAATTATTATAATATATGTGTGAGTAGACACTGCCTGACTGGCAGGATGCCTCAAGATAAATGCTACTTGTGACCAAATAAAAATTTGGCAAACTGTTCATTTCCTGATTTGTCATGCTGTGAAAGACTCCAAGGACTTTAGAATCAATATGGTACAAGTAAGTATAAAAAGCAGGATTTGAATTTCATGATTTTAAAATGTCAAGCACAGATTCTCATGGCTCAGATTAGTGTTTCAATTCTTTCTCCTAAAGGAGTTTTTATATACTCTCTGGGATGATAGAATTCACAACTTACATGTTTTATTTATTTTTCTAACATCAATTCAAATGAACATGCACTAGTTGGGATGGATAGTCTCCTAGTTCAAAGAAAAGTTTTTGTTTCTCATCAAACCTCATCAACCTAATAGGAGAAGTCATTTTACAAGTGATAAACAGATGTAAGGACCACATAACTCAGTTCTTAATTTGGATGAAGATGGTTTGACCAATTTTTCTTTCTCAGGGTAGAAAGACCTCTAATACAAATAGAATAAAAGTAAAAACATTAACATCCTCCTCTGGCTACCTGCTGACATTTAAGTCACATGGACTTGGTTTCTAGTCCACTTTTCTTATATATTCATACCTTTGAAGTTATGTCTGGTACCTAAATAGCCTCCATTTCATTAATAAGATTTAGTCTGTTTCTTATATCTATTTTATTGCTATTGGCTACTGTGCATCAGGCTTGATCATGAAACAAGTTAATGAAATTTTGTTATAGCTAAGAAGTCTTATTATATTCACCTCAGTAATACTTATAAAATAGCTTTCTAAATTAAAATATTTTGGCAACTCCTTACGTCACTATTATCCACAAGCAGATTAACATGTTAACCATGTTAATTTGGTGTATCTTATTTTAAAGTAATCTATTTTATTACACTCAGAGATTGCTTAAGCATTTCCATAAACACGGAAAACTCTTAGAGGAGAACTTAAAAACAGTTATGTTAAAAACTCAAATGTTTGTTCTGCTTTGGTTCAGAGCGAGGTTAAGGAAAATTTTACTTTAATTTTCCTCTAGGAATCAAACATAGGAGTAAGTTAATAGAGTAGGCTGGAAAATACACTTTCATATAATTTTCTAACAGAAATCCCTTGTTCCAAGATCAGGTACCTGAAGACAAAGAATAAGGATCATTAGAATCTCAGTTTGGTCTTATTCAATCTTACACTCAATGTTTGTTCCGGCTTCTAGGTCTGCTTGTTTAGAGAGCAAAGGTGAAAGTGTTCCTGGACTGGGCCTGGCCCTGGCCCTGCGTGGGTCTGCCCAGGGCCAGCCAGTAGCACATGGGTTCTTGACTTTGTGTAGAAAGGTTTTCACAACAGGAATCCAGGTGACTGTGATGGTATGTTTATTAAAGCTGGGGACAGTAAAACAATGAAGGGCTTAGCATAAAAAATGCTACAGGAGAGCCCAGGCTGGGCTGCCTTAGCTCACTGTCAGGTCAAGAGAAAAGGGAACCTTGGGGACAGGGGCAGGGGGGATTGGCTGGGGTGAGCTACCGCTGCCCATTGCTACACTGATTGCAATCGTGGGTATTTTAGAGTTGAAGAACTGTAAGACTGTGGGGGAAGAAGAGGGAGATATGAGTAAATGAAATGACACAGGCTGTTCCCCAGGGGGAGAGCAGACATGCTGGGTCGTTGTCTTAAGCGTTTCTCTCTCTTGCAGGCAAAAATCTTAGAAGAAATCTCAGAGCAGGTTTCAACAGAATATTCATCAGTTTTGTAGGTGTGCCCTTTCAAGGACCTGGTCTCCACTGACTGGCCAGTGACAGGACAGGGTTCCTTAGTCATCACAGTTGGTTCTGGTGCCTTCTACCTGGTTTTGTTACTCTTTGGGGCCTGAAGCTGAAATACAGCTGAGGCCTAGGTATTATCTGTAGGGGGTGACCTTCTGTACCTGGCTGTAAATTGCCCAGTCAGTTTGTCCAGCTATCTGTTTGTTTCCCTAACCATTTTTCTGGATTTTTACTGTCCTATCTCAAAAGCTCTATTATCCCCAGATTTGACCTTGAGACCCATCTACCCACTTATCTCCACTGTTTGTTCCACAGATACATCAGACTCAGACTCTTTAAGAAAGAACTTTCTATCAACCTCTTATCTTCTGAAACTAGAACTTTCTTTCAATCCCTTATTCTTTGAAACTAGATAGTCCCAACTCATTCTTCTAATTGCTTCTCATTGGGTCATTTAATCAATAATTTATTTACTTTATGTCTTTCAAAAACTATTTACTAAGAATACTTCAGGCACCGTGCTAAGTACCAGATAGAAATGAAAAGAGATGATGCCCTGAGAATTAAGAATTAAGAATTTTCTTTACTTGGATCTCAGGCTGGTGGACAAAGCCATAGTTTAACAATTTATAATTATACATTGATATGCATAATTTCTCATGAGACTATGAGCTCCCAGGCATATTTTAACTTTATTTTTAAATATTCTAAGAATTAATCAACATTTATTGAATGCTAAAATGGTATGGAAAGACAATCAGTTTTTCTAGGCTAGGAACAGTAGTTCTGTTAAACCATATTTTTAAAAAATATTATATATTTTTATTTTTACAGAGAGGGGAAGGTAGAGAGGTAGAGAGGGAGAGAGACATCAATGTGTGGTTGCCTTTTACCTGCCTCCAGCTAAGGACCTGGCTGGAGACCTGGCTTGCAACCTGATTATGTGCCCTGGCTGAGGAATCAAACCAGCAAACTTTGGGTTTGCAGGCCAGTGCCATATCCACTGTGCTATCAGCTAGGGCTCTGTTAAACCATATTCACCCCAAATGATCCTATTCACCTCTGGTCTATAATTAGGTAAATATTGTTATTGAGATTTGGACAGATGCAATTATTAGAAACTCTACCAATAAGTCAACAATTATACAACCATGAGAAGTATACTTTAAAAAAAACATATATAATTTTGGTCATCAAAATCTGAAAATAATGAGCTTATAGATCAATTCTATTCTGGTTAGCAACTTTGCATAATTGGCAGATAAATGAAAGAAGGAGACATACAATCTGCAGGTAAACCAAAAGTTATTTTAGAATCATGTAGTTCTAATGCTGTAGGATAAATTTGGCTTTCATGAGGTCATGAATATCATTAGTAATTGTTTAAAATAATATCTGGCTCCCATATATAAAAAATAAAGTTTGAAAGATTCCCAAATAAGAAAACTGTAGGCCAATATCTCTGCTAAACATAGATGCTAAGATTCTCAACAAAATATTGGCCAACCAGATCCACCAATACATTAAAAGATCATACACCATGATCAAGTGGCTTTTATCCCAGGGATGCTAGGGTGGTACAACATTCACAAATCAATAAATGTAATACACCACATCAACAAAACAAAAGACAAAAACTATATGATCATATCAATAGATGCTGAAAAAGCATTTCATAAAGTACAGCAACCATTTATGATCAAAACACTCAGCAAAATAGGAATAGAGGGAGCATACCTCAACGTAATAAAGGCCATATATGAGAAACCTGAAGCCAAAATCATATTCAATGGGTAAAAACTAAAAGCTTTCCCCCTAAGATCAGGAACAAGATAAGGCTGTTCACTTTCTCCACTTCTGTTCAATATCATTTTGAAAGTTCTAGCCACAATAATCAAAGAAGAAAAAGGAATCAAAGGTATCCAAATTGGAAAGGAGGAAGTCAAACTGTCATTATTTGCAGATGATATGATAGTGTACATACAAAACCCGATAGGCTCCACCAAAAACTTACTTGACCTAATAAGCAAATTTAGCAAAATAGCTAGATATAAAGTCAATATCCAGAAACCAAAAGCATTTTTATATACCAATAATGAAACATCAGAGATAGACGCTAGAAAGCAAACCCCATTTACCATAGTAAGATGAAAAATAAAGTACTTTGGAATAAACTTAACCAAAGAGGTAAAAGATCTGTACTCAGAAAACTACAGAACATTGAAGAAAGAAATTACAGAAGATACAAATAAATGGAAGCATATACCAGGTTCATGGATAGGAAGAATTACATCATTAAAATGTCCATACTACCTAAAGCAATCTACAGATTCAATGCAATCCCAATTAAAATACCAATGACAGACTTCACAGAAATAGAAAAAATACTTCAAAAATTTATATGGACCCAAAAACACCCACAAATAGCCACAGCAATCTTGAGAAAGAAGAACAAGGTAGGAGGAATCACAATACTGGACTTAAAACAATACTACAAGGCTACTGTCATCAAAACTATCTGGTACTGGCATAAGAATAGACATAAAGATCAATGGATTAGAATAGAGAGCCCAGAAATTAACCCAGGACTCCACGGTCAATTAATATTAGACAAAGGGGGAAGGAACATAAAATGGAGTAAAAACAATCTCTTCAACAAGTGGTGTTGGGAGAACTGGACAGCAACATGCAAAAACAAACAAACAAACAAAAAAACTAGACCACCAATTTACACCATACAGCAGAATAAACTCAAAATGGATAAAGGACTTAAACATAAGTAGTGCCACTATAAAGGTCCTGGAGAAAAATATAGGCAGTAAAATTTTAGATAGCCTATGCAGAATATGTTTACTAATACTTCACCAACAGCAAAGGAAATAAAAGAACAAATCAACAAATGGGACTATATCAAATTGAAAGGTTTCTGTTCAGCTAAAGAAAACATCAGCAAATTAAAGGGAAACCAACTTTATGGAAAAATATAATTGCCAATGGTACCTCAGACAAGGGTTTGATCTCCAAAATATATAAAGAACTAATGCGACTCAACACCAGGGAGACAGACAGCCCAATTAAAAAATGGGCAAAGAACCTAAACAGACAACTCACAGAGGGAGACATACAAAGGGTCCAAAGGCATATGAAAGAATGCTCAACATCACTAGCCATCAGAGAGATGCCAATTAAAACCACAATAAGATACCACCTCACACCTGTCAGAATGGCAATCATCAACAAATCAACAAACAAGTGTTGGCTAGGATGTGGGGAAAAGGGAACCCTGGTGCACTGTTGGTGGAATGTAGGCTGGTGCAATCACTATGGAAAATAGTATGGAGTTTTCTTAAAAAACTAAAAATGGGACTGCCTTTTGATCCAGAAACTCTACTACTAGGACTATACCTGAAGAACCCTGAAGCACCAATTCAGAAGAACCTATGTACTCCTATGTTCATAGCAGCGCTATGTACAGTAGCCAAGTGCTGGAAACAGCATAAGTGCCCATCAGTGGATGATTGGTTCAAAAAACTTAGGTACATTTACACAATGCAATACTCCATAGCAGAAAGAAAGAAGGAACTCCTACCCTTTGCAACAACATGGCAATCGGAGAGTATTATGCTTAGTGAAATAAGCCAGTCAAGGAAACAAATACCATATGATCTCACCCATTTCAGGACAATAATGAATAAAACAAACAAATAAGCAAAACAGAACCAGATACATGAATACAATGAATAGATTGCCAGTGGGCAGAGGGGAGGGGGGGAAGGAGAGAGGAGGAGGCAAAGAAGGGGAGCAGTTTAGTCAAGGAACTAATATGGAAGAACCATGGACATGAACAAGTGGGATTGACTTTGCGGGGAGTGGATGGATGGGAAAGGGGACAGAGGGAAGAAAAAAGATGAATGTAATAAAACAACAATAAAATTAAATTTTAAAAAATTATAAAAAAGATTCCTAAATAATATTAAAAGAGTAACCTTTTTTAAACAAAGAATGCCAAATGGTAAAATACTATCCATAGCATAATCAAGAACAACAGATATTAGTTAACAGTAAATTAATCAATTAATTGGTAAGAAGGATGCTGCAATAAGATTATGATAGTAAAAAAAAAAATTTGAATGACATAATGTTTACTACAATCTGACCTCTATCTCCTAGAAACTCAAAATTTGAATAACTCTAGGAATCGGAAGCCAATGATCAAGGATTATGAAAAGATATCAAGGAGTTATCTCTTCCTTTTTTCCTTTATTTTGGACACATACAAAAGTAATTTTTTTTCCAAAAGGAGGAATGAGATGATGAGAAGAGGGTCTTATACAGCTTACCCAAAGGCTGAGACCCCTGTGGTTAGGAAGGCATAGGAAAAGCAGTTAATAAGTAAGAGATGAGAGTGTCCAGCCTTGGAAAACTGTTGCAAATTAGAACAGAGACATCCCTAGGAAAAGGAGAAAAGGTAATGTGGACCTGAGAAATCAATTTGGATTAAATATTATAACTTGTCTTTAAACATCATTTATGAACATAGTTATTTTATTTGTATTGGTGTTTTTTGATGCTTTGTGAGCAGCAGAAGCATTAGCAAGCAGTGTTTTAGAACCTTCTCAAAGATAAGGTTCAATGAGGCCACTCTGCAAATGCAGGTTATCAGAATCTCCTCCTGGTTCTACCCTTCACTGTGCCTGAGGCAAAGCTTGGGGATTTGCATTTTTAACAAATGTTTGTATTGTCTTTCAACACTGGACAACAATATGGGGAAATGTCTCATTGCTTAATTGTGTGGTGATTGATTGCAGTGTTCAAAACAGGGACGTGTAGAGAAGTTCTTCATGACTTTATACTACTAGAGGTCTCACCCTTTTCTGTAAGTCCCTAAACAGTACTTAGACAGAGCCCATGGTTTAGGGGTGGCCCAACTATGACTATATTCTCAAAATCAGACATTTGATACAATGATTGACCTCTATAGGAAAGAGAATCAGACTCTGCAAAAGAAATGTTGTTTGTCCTTTGTAGTTTGCCCTTGTTTATGGCAAGAAACTTGTTTTCCTTTGATCTTAGTTATTTGAAGAATTCTGGTTTGCAAAAGATGAACTTTGTATTTTTTCTCATTTGTTACTCCTTTATCCTAATTTTCTGTCCTTTCATTAATAGTACCCTCTAAGTGTCTTGTTAATTATCTTTGTAGTTTCTGCATTTAATATGTAGTATAGAAAAAATATACTATATCCCTAAATTTATACTTAGTAATAATCTTAAATGCTCTTTTAAATGTACATGACAATCATCAGTCTTTTATTCACTGCTAAGACAATGTTCAAAAGTCATATCAATTTCCTCAAGCTTAGTTCTCATTTGCTAATGCTTGAAAAATGATAAATGAGTAACTCACACCAAGTTTCTGACTCAGCTTCTTTTTCTTTCAATACATTTTTCAGAGATTTACTAGTCCCATTGCTGCAATGTTTTCTTGAAAGATCCATACAAAGGGAAAAACAAATTGCTTCTATAAATATTACAAAGCAGAGCAGTGTCCCATGTAAGCTTAGTGTACTTTGTTGCTCTAATTTATTAAATCAAGCTAGAGATAATGAAGTATAAAAGAGGAAATGTGTCTGTCTTTTCAAGATGATCTACAAAGATGAAAGGCAAAAATAAGATGTAGATTACATATAAACTGATTGAAAACATGCGGGCTACATCTAAATCTTTTGAAATCTTCCATACAGATTTGGAAACAGCCTAAGTGCCCATCAGTAAAAGGGTGGATAAAAAAACTGTGGTGCATTTATACAAGGAAATACTATGTAGGAGAAAGAAAGAAGCAACTCCTACCTTTCCTGACAGCATGAATGGAACTGTAGAGTACTATGCTAGGTGAAATAAGCCAGGTGGCAAAAGACAAACACCATATGATTTCACCTATAACAGGAACCTAATTAACAAAACAAACAAATGAACAAAATAGAACCAGAGGCATGGAAACAAGGAACAGACTGACAGTGACCAGAGTGTGGGGGCAAGAAGGTGAAAGGTCTAGTCCGTAATTTAGCAAAGGAAAGAGACATGCAAGTCCAGGAAGCACAGAGTCCTAAACAAGTTGAACCCAAAGAGAACCACACCAAGACACATAATTAAAATGCCCAAGGTTAAAGATAAAGAATCTTAAAAGCAGATAAAGAAGAGCAAAGTTACTTATAAAGGAGTTTTTATAAGATCATCAGCTGATTTCTCAAAGAAACTCTGCAGGCATAAAGGGACTGGCAAGAAGTATCCAAAGTGATGAAAAGCAAAGACCTACAACCTGGATTAGTGTATCCAGCAAAGCTATCATTTAGAATGGAAGGGCAGATAAAATGTGTCCCAGACAAAGTAAAGCAAAAGAGTTCATCACCATCAAGCCCTTATTATATGAAATGTTAATAGGACTTATTTAAGGAAAAGAAAATCAAATCTATGAACATTAAAATAACAACAAATTCACAACTATGAACAACTGAATCAAAAAAGCAAAAACAAACAAACTAAGCAAAGAACTAGAACAGGATCAGAATCATAGATATGGAGAGTATTTGAAGAGTTATCAACAGGAAGGGGGAAGAGGGAAAATGGGGGAAAAGGTACAGGGATTAAGAAGCATAATTGGTAGGTACAAAATAGGGGTATGCTAATAATAGTAAAGGAAATGGAGTAGCCAAAGAACTTACATGCAAGACTCATGGACATATAAAGGGTGGGGATTGCTGGAGGGAAGGGAAATGCCAGGCAGAGGGGGGCAGAGGGAAAAAATTGGGACAACTGTAACAGCCTAATTAATAAAATATACTTTAAAAAGAAATATAAGTCTCATGAAGACATTTATACAGCACAATGGAACAAAAAGAATAATTTCCTATAAAAGTTAGCTCAAGTTATTATTTATGCCACTTAACATTTCTACCCAAGACCACACTTAGATCAAACTGAGATTTCCAGTATTCTCTTTTCAAAGAGATTCCCAAAATGAGATTTCAAACCTTTATTGTTAATTAGTCTATTTGTACCTATATACCCTTCACTATGTTAAGAAATTACTGTTTAAATCCCTAACAGAGATGAAGAGCAATTGGTCACCATCCTTTGTAGGAGGCCTCTAAGAGAAAGATTCTTTCCCATTCAGACATGGAACTAGTCCATTCTCCATTTTAATGGTACAGGTTCAAGGGTGAGATATTAAAGAAAGGAAGGTTGCATGAACAAAAGTTCAGGATTACCCCATCCTTATTCTTTAGTTCTGTTTTATCATTAGCAGCTATGCTGATTAGAAAATGTTTCTTATGGGAGTGTCAGTAAAAGTGCAAAAGATGCTTTCAAATTAGAAGTAGGATAATTATCAGAGAACAGTGTTCAAACTAAACATAGACCATTGGATCAAAAAAGACACCGTGGCCAGGGATTCTGTAAAAATGTCATGTTTTGACATTGACCATGTTGCTTAATCTTGTAACAATTTGACCTCTGTAACCGTAGCCTGAGGAGAAATATTCCCCACTTACATCCCTCATCTGAAAAGGGTGTTCTTAAGATTGATACCACATTCTTTCTACATAAGGCTAGCCTTTCACCCTTCAGATGGTAGAGGATTAATATAGTGTAAGCATATTATCATGATGGTGAATATGTATAAGCATCTTAAACCTATTAGATGTCTCCATTTACTTCCCTAAAATGTGTCATTGAATCAACAAACTACAGGAAGACAGAACATATTTTACATTGATATCATCCCACTTTTTTTTTTTTTTCAAAGCCATATTTCTATGGATTTGGAGGAAACTTTTGGTTGCCATGTTCACTCTCTGTTATAGCTGTTACTTCTCCCTGGTGCTTTTTAGTATCACCAAGGACAATGGAAATGTGGACCCTGTGTCTTTTTGGGCATTGCTTTATTTCATTTAAACATTCCTCACTAGGTCACTACACTGCAGAGTAAGAAATTGGATTCTTCAATAAGCGAAGATATGGAGCTCTAAGGATTGTAATAGTCACATTGTTAATACCTAGTTTCTTGGTAACAGGCCTGTGTCAGGTCATTCACTGGCAAATGTGTGGGTTATTTTAGCCACATTAAGAAATCTGCCCCTTGACACATGGAGCTAAGCAGTCCTTTATCTTGTTGAAACTTGCCTAAAAAGAAAATACAGTGTTGAAACCTGAAGCCTATCTTGAAATTTCAGTCTTGTATTGATATTGCACAGCAACATTCTTATATCGGCTTCTAAATAATAGGAATTTTCTTGAAATTCATCTCCCAGACAATTTGGTGCTGAATACAACTTATTACCAATCTGTGATATCTTGGCTGAAATGAGTCAAGTCCCTCAATTTTTTTTCAATGGCATGTCAGCATATGTGTGACAAAGGAGAAAAGAAACTATACTTATAGCCTCACTTAGTTCCCTTGCCTAGGCCTTGCTATGGATATGTTTTAAGAATTGTATAGGAAAAAAATAAAAGCTATTCATTAAATTGAGTAAAATTCCATCTATACACATTCTGTTCACCAATTCATAAGAACCTATGCACACCTATGTTCATAGCGGCACTATTTACAATAGCCAAGTGCTGGAAACAGCCTAAGTGCCCATCAGTGGATGATTGGATCAAAAAACTTTGGTACATTTACACAATGGAATTCTATATAGCAGAAAGAAAGAAGGAACTTGTACCCTTTGCAACAACATGGATGGAACTGGAGAG